>JAIPRK010001252.1:0-80814 GCA_025469195.1 Chaitophorus viminalis
AATAATAATAATAATAATAATAATAATAATAATAATAATAATAATAATAATAATAATAATAATAATAATAATAATAATAATAATAATAATAATAATAATAATAATAATAATAATAATAATAATAAAAATAGTAATAATATTAATAATAATAAGAATAATATTACTATAGCGTAAGTGTACGAAATAAATTAACGTGTACAATTTTATATGTATATGAACACGTGACTTCGTGTTCCGCAATTAAAGCGTTAGGGCTATGGGGAAATATATTTCGTAATGACGAGAATGTTTCTAGTCTTCCGGAAACACATTATATTAGTATATATATATGTACCTACACATTTATATACAGATACATTAATGTCGTAGATATTGTAAAATTATTACAATGACATAGTGTTTTTGGTGTAGCGAATATATTAATACATTTTTCATTACACAAACTGCAGTTCTTGTATCTTTTTTCGGAGTGCAGAGGGGTAGATTTTTTTAATTTGATATACCTTATGCTTAGATTTAGCCATTTAGGTTACACCTAACTATATTTTATACCTTAACGTGATACGACAGCGTTGGGTCGATAAATATTGTATCGTAAACGCGTTTATTAAATAATAATCCGTAATTATTGATTTTGAGTGAAACGCGTGGAATGTATTATAATATTATTGGTTTTTTTGTTGTTTGTTGTTTATTTCTTTATTTTGTTGTGTGTGTGTTCACAATTTCTACCAAAATAATTTCTGCAATTAATACCAACTTGATATTTTTCTGATTGGAAATGTTAGTTAATACACAAAGAGAAGGTCATTTACATGGACGTAAATAGGGTCCTCAAATGCATAGGGCTTGAGTCCAAAATGTTTCAAGAATAAAACTATTAGGAGATACACAATTGTATATATGATACTGATACAATTCAAAACTATTACAAATTAAATGTAAATTAATTTTTTGAATTATTGTAAAAATCAAAGAGTTTTATACAATTATAATATATCTTTATATTACATATTATAACATTAACACATTATACATAATTAATTTCATTATAATTGCATCCTTTTTTCCTTTTCGGAAAACTTGTTTAAAATTTATTCATTATCAATTTGGTTTGATAACTCTCTTTCTATGTTTATAATACTTAAATCGGTAAATTTATCTTGTTTCATGTTGGACCTTATATATTGGATAATATACGTAATATTATATTCTATACCAGTATAACAGTATAATAATATAATATTATATTATAATATGTTCATGTTCCATACAAATCATACAATATTAACACAGATATATACTATTATATATAGATGTGATTACCTATTACTTATTACGTTATCACTTATGACTTATCGGTGATATTTATAATTATATTTATAGTTATTACTATTAGTTATAATTTATATAACTAATATTATAAATATGGATTTTAAATTATATAAAATATTATAATAAAGATAACCTAAATGGCTAAATACTAAAATATTTTAGGGAGGTCTTAAGATGACTCAGGGAGGGCTAAACCCTCCTAAGCCCCCCCCCCTATTTACGTCCATGGTCATTTAGTAAATTTCTCAACAGATTATCGAATAATTGAGAAACACATTGCAAAAAGTGTAAACAATTTCAACTCAACTCGGATACGGGTTTTGAACTCAGCATCGTACCTAATACTTTATTATTAGTTATTTGTTTGTTATTTTGATTGTCGTTAGTGACTCAACATTTTTTTGTTATTTTAGTAATTATAGATATTTCATACAATTCCAAATATCTTAATGATATTTATGCGTTTATACAATTTTTTCACTTGATATTTTCGATTAAAAGTTAAACTTACCTTATTAAGAAATTTAGTTCTAATTTACACTATATCAATAATCTCCATAAATATAAACTGATCCAGCCGACCTTTTCTATTATAAGAATCGTTTCTGAGAACGATGGACATAGAAAACTATGGAAAACTATAGAAAAATTCAAACTATAACATTCCCTAAGTATATTGTATAAATGAAATTTTTCCCTTTCAGAAAGGTTATAGATTTGTAAATATCGAAGCGCTCCTTCAAGTCAAAAATATGAACACAGGCGTAAAAAAAATGCATATTATTATCTTGATAAAATCATACAAAAGAAAAACACATACAAAACACTCTGAAGATTCCATGATTTATTACATCACAACATAGTTTACACTCATATATTTCACATTGGTACATGAAAACATATTTAATGAGTACGAATGGATATAGTGTCAAACGTCAAAGTTTAAAGATGAATTTGTTTTAAAAAAAAAGAGTCCTAGAAGCGGAACATTATAACGTGTGACTATGAGTATATGACAAAAGCGGCTCGCACTAATTACGCCGCATTTTTATATAGGCATGCGTAATATATCTTCATTTGATGTGGTAACATATGGTATTACAATGTTTACGTGTGAAAAAAATGTCAATAAAATATGAGTATAATAATACGAATCGTATATATAGGCGTGTTTGTAAATATTATGCAACCTATATAATAACTCGCAGATCTTACTTCGATCCTACGAGTTTCTTATGAATTATAGGACTACATAAGAACGGTCCATGGTCAAGTTTCTCTCTAAGGCAGGGGTTCCCAGCCTTTTTATCATGGAGTACCACCAGACACTTTTATAATCAATACGCGTACCACCTCAATACTAAAACTAAATTAAGAGTCAAATTTTTTTAACGTATATTTTTATTATTCATTCAATTCTTTACATTTTAGATTCTGAACGGAGTGATGAAATCTATTGGTTTTACAATGATGTGTGTTTTTTTTTTTTGTGTCTGAGAACACGGTTTTTGGTAGTAAAAATGCTTCGATTTTCTTAAACAGCAACTTTTCTGAAAGAAAAGTGAATGTAGATGGTACTTGGGCGAGTCAAAAATCCAACTTTTTCAATAATTTTTTAAAAATCGGAAAAAACGATAAAAAAATTACGAAAAAACAGGAAATTTTATGCAAAATCACGTTTTTACAAACTACATTTTTTTAAAATGCTCTAACTCAAAAACGAAAAATTGAAATTTTCCCCAAATCTTTATATTGGTGTTTTCTATACATGGTTAAGTTTTCAAAGTATTTTAACCGATTTTGACTAATTTATAAACAATTAAAATTTTCGATTTTTGTAAAAAAAATTTTTTTAACATCTATAAAATTTAATCGGCTCCCCGAAAACTCTTGAAAATGTATTAAATGATTAATTATAAGTTATACTAATTGCAACTAAAAAATATCGGAGATCGTTTCACTCAAAAATTTTTTATAAGCCCATAAAGTTCAAATTTGTATAAAATATATTAAAATCACGATAATTTACAAGTTATTTTGTAGTTGAAAATTCATAATTTTTTTTCTGTTTATACTTAAGGTTCAAAATTTAAAACTAGGTTGTTCATAAGCTAATCTTCAAAAATATATAAAAAAATTTCTACCGGACTTAAAATAAAAAATTGTATGACTGTTTGAAATATAAAGTTTTACGAAATTGCATTATAATTCAATTTAAATATAAAATACTATATTATTATATACACATTTTAGACAAATATATTAACTCCGTTCAGAATCGTTATTTGTAAACAATGATATCTATCATTGCATTCAAATTTAACAAATCTATTGTAATAATGATCTATCCTATAAACGAGGTACACTCCAACCCCAACTGTACAGCAAAGCGAGGCCCACTCGTTCTTTTTTATTATTTGATATTTATAAAAGTAAAAAAATCTTAATTTTTAGTTAAATCTAAACATTTAAATTTTAAATTACAATTTTCCAATTAATAAAAAAAAAATTATAATAATTAAATTAAATAAATAAAATTAATGAGATATTTGTTGTTGTTGCTACGATTAGAAACCCCAGGTCATCGACATTAAATATTATTTTAATAAAATAATAATTTTATAAAATTAACTAATATCAAATAAACTAAACTAAATGAAATAATATTGAATGCAAATAGTAATAAAAAAATTTCTTCGCGTACCACCTACGAGCCTTCCGCGTACCACGGCTTGAGAACCTCTGCTCTAAGGAGTGTAATCTCCTTTTTTATCACT
Source organism: Chaitophorus viminalis (assembly GCA_025469195.1). Lineage (NCBI taxonomy): Eukaryota > Metazoa > Arthropoda > Insecta > Hemiptera > Aphididae > Chaitophorus > Chaitophorus viminalis. The sequence goes on from JAIPRK010001252.1 coordinate 4,113, forward strand.
TATAAATCATAATTCGATGTTGCACATTTCCAGTGCAACCTAACGACGACGGTCGAGTATATAAATATATACATAGCTCCCCGGGAGGTACTCTGTGTTGATAGCAGAATATTCGCGGGCATCGTTGACGGTCTCGATAAACCCACTCATAACGCACTCTCAGTAGTAATAACAATATTATTACTCATACATATATACGAGTATTATGGTATTTATTGTAGGGAACTAAGGAAAAAATGTTCTGGTTGCAATGCGATTTTACGATCAAACATATATTTATATATACTGTACGTATAATATTGCTTTTGAGCTAGATTTTATATCCAGACAACACTTTGATCCTCCTCCTTCTACCTCTTGTCTACCCCCCCCCCCTTGTGTGATATTTCGTCTCCTTCATCTTATCGTCGTCAAGGAGACGAGTCAGCCATGGCCACGGTTCATATATGTAAATTAAAATCTCGCCAATATCGATAAATATTTATTCGCAAATGATGACGGATAATGGTCGGTAGCCGCGATGGCGAAGGAAAAAGTGGAACTGAATTGTAACGATTATCTGTCTATATTATGGTCGTTATGGGGCTTATCCATCTTTTTGTAGTGCCAGTTTTACGGTAATAATAATAATCATGATAATATTGATAATAATAGTTTGTCATACCGCGTTGTTTAACGAAAAAGGTAAATATTTAATATATATACATATATGTATATTATAATACGATAGTATATTGCAAAGCATCGTTAAATTCATTTTTTCCATTGAAATATCTCCGAACATCAATATTCCAATACCGGGTCTATACGTAGGTTATGTAGTATAATATTATACAACGACGGGTTACAGCGATCCCGTCGGATTTCTAAAACATCGAATCCTTGGCTGTTGGGCGATGAGGGGGTCAGAGTGATGGGATAAGTGAATTTCGATATCGTGGTCGCACGTACAACGTTATAGCCGCATGTTGCTGTGGTATTATCGATACGTCACGCGAGGAGTGTGTGTAGGAAAACGATATTATCGGAGACAATTTCGTGTCTTGCGTTTTCCACCGCCCGATAATCTGTGTAAAATACACGCAGCTGTTGCGGCAGCGGCTGCCGGTTGCACGCGTCAGTCGGGCGATGTTTCTTGCACGGGATTTTCATGCGCGGTAAACGAGCGATTTACGAGCCGAGACGTAGAAAATCCAAGCCCAACGAGTCAGGGGGTGATGAAAAGCAGCAGGCGTGAAGGGTGCGACGGAGAATCGGGAAAGGGTGACACAGTATTATGCCCTCGACACTCGTCCCGCCACCGACACGTCGAGGGTGTATAAGAAAATGATGGAACTCGTAATGACGGAAGAATAAGGGGGTAGGGGGGATTGAATACTCAAAAATAACTGAACAAAGAAAAAAGTAATAATAATAATAATAATAATAAATATCGAATTATTTCATTCGGTTTCAAATATAAGGATACGGGGTTATCATTTTTATATATGACTAATGAACGACCACTATAAATATGGACTAGAATATCTTTACACGGTAATATTACAGAAGGGACTAATCAATATGCTTAAAAGTATAGTTTGTTTTCGTATGGTTTTTCTGATGTTGATTTTAAAATAAAACAGTTGTACCAATATTCAAGTTTGAGCTTGTGAACTGTAAAAATAAAATATTAAAAAGCAATTGATGAATACATTTTAAAAGCAAATAAATGGTAAACTGTTCAATCGCTGGCCACTATAGTTGCTTATCAATAATTTGTACTAGGAGGATCCGTTCGATATATTTATAATGACAATATAGTGATACTGGTCCATACTGTTTTATATATATTATCTTGTATAATTAATTATTAATTATAGATCGAATTATGAGAACTTAATATTTACTGACCACGGTATCGCAGTCATGTCGATCTATACACGGTATATGTAAATATGTTTACATCTTGTGTTACGGTAGAACCTATTGGTGGTTAGACAATATATTATTAAAATGATAGGATGCATATTTTTTCGGCGGACTGTATGGTTGAGAGGTAGCAGAAAAACCTGCTGTGATCATACCGATTTGGTATGCCGATCGAGAGTAAGGTTTTTGCGGAAATTATCTCTTCCCGTAGAACGTTCGGTATACTCGTTCAGTGGTCGAACGATGATTTTCTCGGAGTCATAAGACGACCTGTACGAAAAAAAATACATGGTTGGACGGGAAATTGCGGTAAATCGATTGGGACCCTACAGTACATTGTTGTTAATGTAATAAAAACCGTTCGATTCGTGGCGTTTTGGATATATGCCGCCGAAACGCTGTTATTATGGCGGACGAAACACCGTTTGTGGAAAATTCATTCTCAACGATCTGACGGACGCGCGTTTATGACACGACCGTTATCGAGCGAAAAGTGTTGAATATATAAATTGTAACAAATTCAATTTTTTAAATATATATACACACATAATACGTATACAATAATTATTATTACTACTAATGAGAATGTAGGGACTTTCTATCGAATTCGTTAGTGCCATAATAAACCGTCGTTGGATATGTATACATAAATATATATCGAACTAGCTCGTCCGTAAAATAAATTACTCGAAAGAGTGAATCCAAGTACATATTATTATTGAATATGGATTCGTAAGTTAAACATATTACGCACTATAAGATCAGTTTGTTTGACGAAATAATAATAATATATAAAATGATATCAAAGGCGAGAAGACTTTTGGGAATTAAAATGATGCTGTGACTTTTGAGCTTTTCTCCTATTGTGATTCTTTATTAGTTATTCTCTTTAATTACATTTTTATTGATCACATGTATAAATAATAAAACGTTTATACGTTACCTAGATTTTTTTTTAAACGGATTTTCGATACGTTCACTTTAACGTTTAAGTACATTCGATGTGATACTACTGTCCACTACTGCATGAATAATTAGCTTTATGAAAAATATTTTACATATATTGGAGATTTATGACGTAAAAAAATAGTTTTGTAACTTTTAAATAATAATTTTTTTTTGCTAAATATATATATTTTAGGTTCTTTGGTAACGTAAAAAGTTTTTTATTTCTTTGATGGAATTCTTAAACGAAGTGTAATTATTAAGATAAATTTAGTATGTACTGAAACTTATTAATTCTGTAATTAAAATGTAATAACTTTCTCAACTTTGTATACCTACAATGTAACCTGAATGAAATAAACCCTTGATAATATGAAAACTTGTTTGAAATAAAAAATTCATTTGGTCCCGCCATGATTATATTTATGATTTCAAACCGTTTAAGTTAAACTTGAATAAGACGGAATATTAGTTGATCCTATACATGATATCAACGTACTAAATAGTTTATTTTTATTTAGCTGACATCAATATATTTGTTAATACCAAAAACAATATACCAAAATGAAATAACATTGTTACATTTATAATGAATCAACATATTTATAATTTGATCAGTGGTTGATTGGAACTTTCTTCAACTAAAATATTTCGTTGTAAAGTTTCAAGATGTCTAAAACTTTGGAAACTTAAATTTATCGGTCTATTCAATAATTTAGGTACGTTTTTGGATGATATTATTTCTCTTTTTGTTTGAAAATAATTTATGTTGACCCTGTGAATTATCGGATATTTCGGAAAATTTAAAATTTATTTTACACAACTTTTGATAAGAATACATTATTGTGTCATATTTTTATTTTATTTTACATTTTTTCTTTAAATTTTTCAAAGTATTATTACTTTTAAGTCTTAAACGCATTGTGTTTAAAGCATAATTAAAGGTTTAAGTACTCTGAGTCGAAACAATCTAGAAAGTAAAATCTCAAAACCTGAAACACAATCACATGGATACAATCAAACAATTAAAATTCTATAAACCAAGTGAAAGTTCCATAACAATTGAGACAAATTGTTTTGTTTTAAAAATTCGCATACATTAGAAAACAAACACTAATAATTTAAAATTATACTGAATTATTAACACTATAGACAGAGACGTAGCTAGACACTTTTTTCTGGGTAGGCCTGGTATTTCGATGTCAGGATTAGAAATGAATATTTTTATTTAACAAAAAAATAACAAAATACCATATCTAACACATTTATTATACGTATATTATATGCATTTATTATTATTTTAAATTTTTAAATTAATAGTATAAAATAAAATAAATAAAAAGATATACAGATTTACTAAAATATTTTTAAATTATAAATTTCAATTTTCTTTTTTTCTTTGACATGAACTCGGTAAATGGATTATCTATGAATTTTCCACTATTTCTCTCTCAATAGATAGAAAAGTTAAATAATTTATATAGTATGCAACTTGTCATCGTTGAACTTAAAAATAAAAGTACTCAAAATAAAATAAGTTTGAATGAAAAAAACGTGTCATCGACCGATTAAAACTATCGACATTTATTTTTGTTAATTAAAACCGTATTTACAATATAAATTAAATATTATTATTTTAAATACGTTTAAATATCATACTATAATTATAATATAGACTACTCATTTAATACGACATGGAACATTTATTTTTGGAGAAAAGTTGGTAGGCCCGGGCCTACCAGGTGCTGGGTGCTGGTTACACCATTGACTTTAGATCATGGATTGCTAACTTGCGACTTGCATCTTCTTAATAAAAATCAAAATTTACTTATTATTATTATGAATTAAAATTGTTCTAATTAAAAAAAAATATACTGAACAAGTATCTATTATAATTTGATATGTTTATCAACTATAAGCTATCTTAATTACTTAAATAAAATTGTAAAAATTATAAAATTAAAAATATAAATATTTTGGGTCTTGTGTTTATCCATGTATTTTGGGAACTCCTGTTATAGATGATAAGTTTCAAATCTATATTTGCCTAAAAATGTACAGCTGCTATGCACTATTAATTATGTATAAACCTTTACTAATATTGTATCTTTCATTGATCATTAGTTCTTAATGAAAGTGTACTGAAAAGGCACTCGTATACTTTGAGACTTTTTAGTAAACTTCCAGATATGTTAAACATTACATACAGTTACAATCCAAGTATTATAAAAGTACAGTTTAGTCTGAAAAAAGAAAATGATAAAATCAAATGAGCACTTTTATGAGCTGATAATTAAACGATCGGAAAATAAAAGCCTTTACGCTTATAATTGTGGACATCTAGATACAGGGACCTGGAGGATAATGGGCTTAATGTCCCACTATGCTTTTGGATTCCTAAAAATATATTTTGTTAAAGTCAAACTCACTTAAATCATAACCTTTGAGTTAAAACATTTTTGAGCGTCTAAATTTTGACCTATGCTGCTGTCAAGTCAATATATATAATATAATACCTGTTCGCACCTAAGCTTTTTGGCTCAAGTTGTACTTAAGTTCAAAACGTCCAGAGCAATTAATATAACACAGGTAAATACCATTAGACACGATTGAACGTATACAATCTGTATACGTCTAATACGCTATTGGTACCCTCGTAATAAAATATAATATGCTTCAAATAAATTTTAAAATGTTATTAGTTATTAGATATTGGTTTACTACTATTATAATAATTTATTCTCGTCTGTCGGTATAGAAATTAATTAAGTTTTGATATAAATAGTTATTACCTATATTGAATGTAATTTTTCGTTATAGAAATAATTACACAGGTTTTTCTTATGTGGTGGGGGGGGAGTTAATTCCTTTACTTCCTTTACTCCCAACGATAAGCCACTGACCTCGTACTATTATAGGCAAGACTGACGTTTAAAATTTTAGTGCTGTACATGCGTGTTCAAAATTACTGCGTATAAGAACATAAAATTTAAATTAAATTTAAAATACTTCGGTTCATTAATCTACGCAAGAAACTATAAAACATGAATTATTATTTTATTACCATGCCTTATTTTTAAGTTCTGCGTATAGCCTTTAAAGTTTTAAGTGTCATTGCTTTATTTCATTATTTGTCTATAAATTTTTCTTAATTCTACGTCAACAATTTAATATATATGTAGTACATATGATGTACCATATACATAGAATATATTATTTAGATGTACACATGTATACAATTCTCTACAAGAACAAAAGTTTCTAAACGTTAGTAGAAGCTTGAGCGTAAATTGCATTAGTTAGTTAAAAGCCAAACAAATCCAAAAGTTATTCCAATCGTCTAACACAATTTAAACAAATAAATAAATAACTAAGAAATCACTTTGTAGTTGTACGTTTTTTTTTTTTAAAAAGACGTACGAACGTACATTGATATTAAGAAAACGTTCAGGTATATAATATTATACTTTATCTCGGCTTAAAGTTTTGATATAGTAAGTTTAAAATCTCATTATTTTAGTATTCAATATAACACCATTAATTAACTTATACATTATCATCGCTTCTATTTTAAAATTAGCTTCAGACTGATACTTCAGATTTCAAGTAAATTGAGAAATGCGTTGGTTTTAGTATGATGTTTTTCCATCTTAACATTTTTTTGAGTAGTAATATTGTGTTAAAAGTTTTCCGCAGTATTTTATCAGATAAGCTATAAGACGTAGAAAGTAATTTGAAAAAGCAATTTTTTTTAACGATTTTTATACTTTTGTATGTACAATTTTGGACCAAATAAGTAGTTCTAACTTGGTCCAAACACAATTTGTATCATAATATATAAAATTGCTTACACTAAGAATTTACGATTTTTTCTACGAAAATAAAATTGTGAGTATAACTCCTTTTAGATGTAACTCATTATGAAAGCTCTTTGAAGTGTAAGTTTCCAGTAATAACGGTTTAAATATTTTAATTATCTGCTTCTCTGTTAAACATGATGTAATATTTTTCAAGCTTCAAAGAAATGCGTTTACATCATAAAACAAACCTACTTACCAAATTCCATACTCATAACTTCAGTGGTTCCAACTATGTGATTTTTTCCATTTTTAACACTAAGCCACTTTAGGGGTTGAATTTTTCTTTCTTATGGGACCTCTATATTCTAAAAATACATATTATAAAATTAAACTATTGACCATAGTTTCAGCGGTTCCACCAAGGCAGTTATTTTAATCTTTACGTTTTTAACCCTATGTTCCCATAAAGTGTTGAATTTTAATAATTCCCTAGTAAATACGTATGTCATAATAGCTATTTCCAGAGTTACTTGTATGCCGAATTGCAGATCGATCAGTTCAGTGGTTCTGGCTTGGCGTTGATGAGCCAATCAGTTAGTCAAGACATGTTACTTAATATTTTATATACATAATTATTACGTCAATTGATAAATTGTATAATATATATGACATAAACTACAATGTCTTCATGCCCCGTCCTCTTTCTGTGGTACGAACGTTGTTTTCAATTTTAAGTTTTGGAAGTGTGTAATAGTAAAATATCATTTAGTGTTCTCAAATATTGATAAAAGTTTACAAACAGTTCTTGTTTATTGTTATTTATTCAATTTGATTATATTTAATTTTATTCGACCTTTGAAGGAAAAAAAAGAATGCGTTATTAAACTGAATTATATAAAACATGAAATTCGTCAAAATCTGAGAAAGAATCAGTTATCATATAGGATAATAATTAGGGATGTTACAAGGGATGTTTATTATTAGGGTTGAAACAAACTAAATTAAATACATTATAAATTTTACAAAACCCGAAATGAACCAAACTATTTTTATTTTTTTTTTTTACTTTCATTTATTATGTTATAACTATGATTACAAATTATAAATAAACCTATAATTTAAACTTAACTTCAATATAAACAGTAAATACCTAGCACATAATAATAAAGTCTTAAAATAAAATATAATTATAATTTAAAAATTCGTTTTATTATAATGAACAAAATTTTCTCTGGTTCAAAAGTTGAACTGAATCATTTAATATTTAATTCAGTTCGACAATTTTTAATTTTAGGTTCCATTTCCAAACCGGATCGAACAACCTGAGTTTGATTCGGTTCAGTTCGACAATCGAACAGTTCATTACATCACTAATAATAGTATACCATAATTTATTATTGTAGTCTGCTGTGCTAAAGTTATTTCCAATTAATCAATTGGATTTTAAAATAAATAAACTTTCATCAAATATTTATTAAAATCGTATTTTGTTTTCTCACGTTCAATTTAGGTCTCAGAATACGTTCTACTAAAACCCACTGACATTAAACTATATTATATTAAATCTACCAAGCATCTACGTCTCTCATGTGGGTAGATTTGCTTTTTCCGTAATCATGACGTGTCTCACATTTTACATTACTGTCTGTAATAATATAATAAATGACACGTCGTGACGGATCGTATACAGTTCTGCGGTTCTGCCACTATTATGGATATGCAATCGATAGCTATAACTGACACCATCGAGGTGTAAAACCAGTTGATCGCGAAATGATGACGTTGGATCATAAAGACGTTATGCGTACTATAGAGGTGTAAGTGCGACAACGTTGGGAATCCGCAGTGAGGTTCTGTTAAAATAATGTATCGACTTTCGGGGGCGACGGTAAGTAGTACACCGCCACAATGCCGGTGAAAAGGCTGACTGATGTTATTTTTTGACAAATTATAATTGTGTACGCATTAGTTATAACGAGACGACAACGACATTACATGGTAATGTCTTGATTGGCCGTCACGCAGCCCATCAAAATCCCGACGGCATTACGTACCCCCGGCGTATATATGGAAATGCACGCATTGTTTTCGCCAAACAAACCCTTTGGCACTTTTGTTCCGACGGCGGCGGCAACAGCGACGACAAACTGGTGAGCATCCGAACCTGTAGAGATCGTTATTTGTAAGACGCGCGTTGCATAAACGGTTAACGAATGACACAAAGAGAAAATAATGTTTGAAATCTGTGGCTCAGATGAGACTCTGCCGCTTCAATAGAAAATCGTGGTCGGCATAGTGTTTACGTCTTCGTGGTGATCTGAAACAGTAAAACACGTGCTTTGCATAGGCAGAGTGCAGCAGCATAGATTGACACACGCACACGCAAATGTGTGTACATGATTATTATATACGTATAAATCTGCAGAAACATTAATTTCCGAAAAATCTTAATATGATATGCACAAAAAGGTCTAGTGGACACGTAGTAAACCAATGTTTACACAATGTACTAATGCAAGTATGTGCAGGCGAAATAATATTATGGTACAAATCAATTGTTGACCGTTTTCAACTTTCGGAAAAATTGTTTTTTAATTGAAAGTTTTAAATGTATACTTTTCTAAAACAATTGCTTTGTTATTTCTGTGTTTATTACCGTAGTATCGGACAGATAAATATTGCGCGAAAAATAAGACTACAAACTGAGCGAAAAATGGATCGAAAGAGACGGAAATAGAAATATTATTATTATTAAGGTTGAAAACACAACGTGAACTCAGTTAGTTTAGAAACGTCTGCAGATGCAACGTGGTCGGTGCGAAAAACGAAAAAAAAAAAAAAACTGTAAATTGAGGTGGTTTGCCGAGAAAACATGGAATTATTTTGGGTTTTTCTAGATTTCAATAGAAATTACGTGAGTGACTTTTATCAATGGTGTTATTGTACAACTAAAGACGTCAAGACCAAGTGATAGAGAGAAAGAGAGAGAGAGAGAGAGAGAGAGAGAGACCAGCGGATCGAAATGGATAAACGAATAATAAAAAAAGAAAACACACACGTTCGTCGAAAAATTGAAGCCCAAACTTTTCTCATAAAAATAATGGAATTCACAAATTTCTCACGCAGACGAATACAATGAGCTATACGGGCGAGAACAATAGCAATTTTCGAAACGGTCCGCGAATAACGAAGCGGCGATAATACCACCTGGAACACGTACGTAATAGAAACGTACAACGATACGAATACGTCATGTACATTATACATGGCAGCTACGGAAGCGGCGACGGCAACGGCCAAAGAGATGTGAAATAGATAGAGAGATAGAGAGAGAGAGGTTATAATAATGTATACTGGGCAGACAATAGTTGGCGATTTATGGGCCTTGAAACAAAGGTCGTTCCAACGCGATTTTCATATCACATTAAACGCACAGCAATATGATCGATAATAATTAATTCATAGGTACTATATATCATATACATATATATATATATATACATACAATATATAATATTTGCACTTGAGGCGAAAGGATATGTTGCACGACAGCTGCTGCGGCGCAATTCCATGGCACGGCGATGATTCGCACATGTAATTTGACGGAAATGACGGAGATAAAAAGAAAAACTAAAACGGTACAGAAACGAATGAACGTGGTGTGCTCTACTACGACGACTTCGTGTGGCGAATAATATATGAATCGTTTTATCCGTTACAATATACCTGTGTAGTATTGCACTAATGCGCTCGTCTTTCCCTGTCGGAAAACGCTTGCACGGCCAGAAGAATAATATCGGTCACTTCCTGTGTAACCGCCCGATTAATCGAAGAGAAAAGTCTGAAACGACCCGTTGGCAACACTATACTAGATAGGTACTTATGGGCTATTGCTATATTATGTATTTATGTATGTCTACTGCGGTAGATTGAAATGGATGGGGGAGACGAACAGGAGCACGCCTTGGACGCTTAATTCGATACTATACGACGAGTAATTATATTATTATAACGGGTATCGTATCAATAAAATTAACAATTATGTGTATATGTTTTGGTAAAAATTTGATTTTAAAACGTACTTATTTGAAAATAATAATAATAATAATAATTCTGATGTTGTTGTATGACAAATGAAAAAAAGAACCGGACGGAGACTCGCTCCGTTGTACAGTAAAGGGTGAAGTGATCCGCATTCATAGGATAGGTCATTATAATGGATGTATTAAATTTGAATGCAATGATAGATATCATTGCATACGAAAAACGATTGTGAACGGAAATGATTGGTTAGTATAGAATCGGTATATATTATAATATATCATACAATATTTAAATTGTAATATTATGTCAATATTTGCTCTTCAAACGCTTATAAAAAGTAAAGTATTTGTGCTTGCGTAAATCGAAGCTTTTTTACTGCTTCAAAACGTGATGACAGACACAAAAAAGTTTTTAAAAAACACACTTCGTTTTTAAAATTAATAATACATTCATCATTCCGTTCAGAATCTAAAATTCAAAATAACTATATTGTGACACAGATATTTAAAAAAAATATTGATGCTTAAAATTCTTATAAAAGTTTATCCGTTAATTTTCTACGACTTTCTAAATGTGTAAAAATAAAGTGTGTCATATACTTTTATCACATGATATTGTACACTACCATTAATTTAGATAGAACTGTATCTAATCTTGGTAAAACGTACAATAACTTTAATTATGAAATTCAAATTTTCAAAAAGTTTAAATATCATAAAAAATTAATGATCCAACTTTAATAAGATTAAGATTAAATAAGATATTTAAAATTTAAATACAATAATTTTTCTAAAATAGTTTACTAAATGGCTATTTTTTTTAAGGGAAAAATACAATTTTAGATGTCCGAATTTGAGTTCTAAAGGAAAAAAATAATTTAATATAATTTTGTTAAAGCGTTCTACTATAATATTAACCAAAAAGTAAAAATAAAAATAAAAATAATGAATAGAACAAAAGTTATTACATTGATTGTTGAATCATTCTGAAACAGTCCGTATATTATACATATTTACTTCTTTCAATCGGTGATTGTCTGGCTATGAAAATCAACTATAAGTTTATTTAACAATTCTTATTTTATTTTTTACACAAAGAGCGTCGTACGATTTAAAATAAATGTTTAAAAGTGACAGTTCCCGTTTGAAAAAAGACAAATCGTATTACATATTCATGCGTGACTGGTAGTTGTTACGATTCCGAGAATTATCGTGGAAATATATTATAAGAGTTTCCGTGTGTGTTGGGGTACATGCTGCGAAAAACATACACGCTGAAAATGTATAATAATATTGTGCTCAAATGCATTTAGTAAATAAATATATTGTTATGTACGGCGGCGCGGTTATAGTTTATTTATTCGGTATGGCTTCAATGATACAAATACGGCAATATTACATTTGTTCTTTAAATTACGCGTTCATTATTATTTATGTTTGCATATCTTATAAGTACCTATATAATATGCGTGTATAAATTATATGAGATGCTTATAAAGATGGTGATACTCTTAAGCACCGCCCCATTACCGTCTGTTCATAAACGTTTTCAAGTTCAAAAAACGTAACGTTCTTTATAGCTCGTTTTGTACAAGTAATGTTGTGCTTATTTTATACGCTATTCGCAACGAAAAATGTTAGATTTAAATTAAACAAACGTTATGGTTCAATACACACCAAAAATTCAAATAAAGCAAAATAATTCTAAAAACAAAAATAAAAAAAATAGAGATCGAGAAAGATATGCAAAGGGATACATATAGGTACGCCTCCGCACTGAAAAAACCACCGTCGTTTGAGCGTATTATATATTATATTACATTATTATATGGTTTTTTTTTTTTGTTTTTACTTTTTACATTGCTGACCGACCCAAAATCAACAACGTTCGTCACACGGTCTTTATAATAACAACAATATAATAATGTATTCTCTGGTCGAACAATATCAGGCGCAAACATAACAAACGTATAATACACTATACATACTTATTACGTGTTAATGTGTGTTATTACGTGTTTTTTAGTGTTTTGTTACCGCTGAAAATGCTAACCCGCGGAATATAATATGCGCAATACACGGTAACGTAACAAAATAAACGAACCACGATACCTTTCTGTACAACTACTATTGTTATTACAATAAAATAAAACCTAGTTCCGACGGAAAACGCTGCTGCGTCGCACAATGTTTCCGTTCGGATATAGTAATATAATATAAACACCTCTAGACGCATATACGTACGTATACGATTGCTACGGCCTACGCGTGGTTATAACGGAATGACGATAAATCCTCTCTTAATGGACGGCGGATCTCGCGGCAGACAAACCGATGCGAATTCTTATTATTTCGGTCGAGTCCGCGCACCAACGGCGGCCATATTCAACGATGAGCGCGTGCCGTGAGCTCGATATTCTTCCTCCACTCCTCACCCTGGACACTTGTCCCTCAAGGGTTGCGGTAGGACAGCAGAATATCATCATTGTTGTATTGTATTGAAACAGAACTGTTCTGTCTCGGAAACCGAAAGGCAAGAGACCACAAGGACGCCCGAGGAAAATATGGATGGATGTGGTCGTCCAGGAAGATCTAAATGAGTAAATGATTGGAGAAATATAATTCATAATCGAGAAAAGTGGCGTGAATGCGCGGCCAAAACTCTTGTAGAGTAAATAAAAGCCAGAAGAAGAAGAGTTGGTACAGACACGTCGTCGTCGTGTTGTAGTCATCATGCATAATATTGTAATCATTTGTATACGCGTGGTTATCAATAAAACCTTTCTCAATTCATATACTATGTACGGGTATGCTGTAAGCCTGTAACGGTTGTATGCGTGTCGAAAACTATTTCTTAATGTTACATAAAACAATATAATTATGCGTTTTTTCCGATTACGCGCTCGTATTATCTATGTAAGCGTCCGAAAACGTAATAATAATAATATTAAGAAACAGTTGTGATGAATTGCGTAAAACCAATCGACCATTTTCATTAACCACTATATCATATATAAGTATTAAAAAATCTATTTTTTAATTTGTCGTTCATTTGTGGAAAATAAACGTTTTGTTCCGCCAAAAGTGGGCGTAACATATTCTGTTAAGACTCTCCGAATCTGCAGGTGGCTCTCACGGATGTTTTGTATCAGAAATCCAACGTCGATACGAGAAAAAAGCCTTATTACAAGGCCTTATTTATTATAATAAAAATGAAAAAATTGAAATTAAAATTTTTGTTTAACCATTAATTAATGATATGTATATACATGTAGGTATATTGTAATAGTATTGTATACATTTTATTCGTTTAAAATAGTTATTGCTTATAAATATTTCCGTTACAGGTTGAGAAAAACTAATACTTTTTTATTCCCTATTTATTAAAAGTTTGTTTTTATTTCCATCCAAATTTATTCCAATTTTTAAAAAAGTACCACGGTAATTCAAACTATATATTATACAACAGATACCTATTATTTCTATGATAGTATTTTTCTATTATGGTTGCACGAAAACATTTTTTATATCCTTCTGTATAGCATAAAATAAACACCCATATTAGATTTCGAGGATTCGGGAGAAATTACACAAGAGAAACACATTTTAGCCTTCTTATGCGACTAATGCCTATCAGCAACTACTGCATTCAATGTTGACATACATTTACGTATAACTATTACTCTTGTGTTTAATTTATATCTAAATCATCAAATTTTATCAAAAAACTACGGTATTAAACTGGTAAATTTAATATGACTTGTTTTAGTGAATTTTCGATATCTAGTTTATATAACTTTCGTGTATCACTCTATAAATTGATCACGTATTGTACTTGGATTATTATCCATATTATATATTATTAATATAATCCATTTTAATGTTTAGTTATCATTTATAATTGGATATTGTTCTACGATTTAGTAAAAAAGTTACTGAAAAAAATATTAAAAACGTATAGAAATTGCCTATTTTTTGTGTAAAATGTACATGTTACGGGTAATGTTGATATTTGGATAATGTCGACATTATCCGGCTAATGAGATATTAGCCAACTGTCATCATAAGCCGCCATGAATTTTGGCTAATGTTAACATTAACAGGGTAATATTACATTATCCAAGAACTTTTTGATAATGTCTTAACAACTATAAAAATGTATTTATGTATCATACATGAGATGCAATAATTTAATTTACTAAAAATATTAATTATATTTAAGACACAATTGGTAACAACCATAAAATACATTATATTAATAATATGAGTTTAATTTTTATTTTTAACAACCTAATCTACTAATGATAAGTAATGACTAGTTATGATACTAATGAAAGTGTTATCCTTTATTATTACATGGCATGCTTCCATTATGACATTTTAAATTGCACAAAACGCTAGATGATTTACATTTACATCGATTGGTGTCACATTTTTCCTTACATGAACACCTTTTATATCCTTGACCTCCACCATCTGACATTTGACTCGCAATTTCTCTCAATGATTTTTCTACATATACCACCTCATCAAGCGGTATTAAAGACAACAGACAAACACCAAACTGATTTCTGGTGTATAACTATAGCAAAGTACCATATTTATTGCCAAGTTTATAATATTGCTCATCCTCAATAGACACAACTGCAAATATAATATTTCTTGGGTCTTCTTGTCCTCTGTCGACATCCGGTAAAGAGACTCTCACACTGTCTCCAATGTTGGCTGGGGGGAACTTATGGGGGGCTGCACTATATTATATATTATATTATATTATATTATATTATATGCGATTAGCATTAGCCTCGTAATTCAAATAATCTACAGATAGACCGATATATGTGTAATCGATAAAATATAAAATTATTACATGGTAAAATACTCTCGGTCCCATTTGGTATGAAGAAATAGAATTCAGTTTTCACTTTTAACATTATCCAATGTTGACTGGCTAATGTCGACATTATCCGGATATTATCGACATTATCCAAATGTTGACGTTACCCGTAACATAACATTTTAAATGATAATTTTTTATACACCATATTAGTTTATGATGTTTTCCGGTTTGAAATCATAATAATACTTCGCTATCTTGCAGAGCGAAGCGAGCTGGAAAATTTCGCACGGAGATATGGCTGTCTGTTTTTTAAAGTTCCAAACACATAATATATTATTATTATAGTTGCGACTTTGTGAGTCTAAACTACGAACTTGAAGAACGTACACTTAATAATATTGTAGACTACAGTGTACATACATAGACATATCGTTTTTCAGAGATGTAATCGTGTACCATGATAAATGTGTTGTATTCTAGACAGGTCAATATTTATCAACAAACACTTTTCGAAGAAAATTTATGTCTTTTCGAATGTATATCGGTACATTGCTACTTATTACATAATATAATAATATTATGATTTATTTCGCATTTTTCTTGTTATTC
Source organism: Chaitophorus viminalis (assembly GCA_025469195.1). Lineage (NCBI taxonomy): Eukaryota > Metazoa > Arthropoda > Insecta > Hemiptera > Aphididae > Chaitophorus > Chaitophorus viminalis. The sequence goes on from JAIPRK010001252.1 coordinate 20,261, forward strand.
CTAGAAAATAGTAAAAATGTACACAGATAAAAAATACATTTAATATATACTTAGTAGATAGATAAGTATTGCAAAAATGAAAATACTAACAGTTCATCGTTGTATGTTTGACATTAGACCGTGGAAATTGTTTCTTTATATCCAGTAAAAAGTAACCGAAGTGTTTGATGTTGATTAAAATTTAAAATAATTAACTATAACTGTAGGAATAATATATTTTAATGAATATTATAATTTTATTCCGATTTCAGTGACAATATTTAAATTATACTAGCTGAATTATCCGTCGCTGCCGGGTTACAGAAAGAAAAAAAAATAGTATAGTAGAATATTTTTATTTTTATATATATCAATATTTAGTTATAACTTTAGCTATTCTTATCGGAAATTGACGCCTAGTAAATGAAAAGGGTAGAGTAGAATCTGAAGCAAGGCTGCCTACAGGGTTGGGGGTTTAGGGCATGCTCTCCCCCGCTAAATTAGATAATACCTAATTTATATAATCTTGGAGGGCAATTAGGAAGACTGATAATTGATTAGGTGACACAAAATTGTTCGTCAGTTTTTTTGCTAGCCTCCCCCCACCTCGAGAAAAATATCTGCGAGCGGCCTTGATCTGAAGGAACAATAAATCTTGTACCATTCATTAGATTGAACACTACATTTAAATTTCTAAAGAGTATTACGATAGTACCTTATTTTAGTACCAAACTGTGCGGAGGTAAACCGCTTAAATGTAAATTATCCAAAAATTCTGGAGGAAACAGAAAATGATCACAGTCTTTTGATACTGTATTTAAACTTAAAAATGTTTCTTCTTGTCTTGGCAACATATTAACGATAGTATAATGTGAAAAAATACACATTTTCTAGATTAAAAATAATACCTCCAAATATGTCTTTGACTATATCACTTGGTATTTATGTGATAATATGTTTATAACTTTTAGTTCACGGTACAAAACTGAGAAGACGTGTTTTCTGTTTGTATGTAAGATATTGATGAAGGTACGCTGTCGGTAGTTTACACGAAATGACGGAATCCAAAATAACGATAACACAATAGTATATTATGTCGGAGTGGTAGGAAGGGGATAGATAGTGCCCACACCGTACAGTCGTCGCCGCCGCCGACGATGATGCAACAGTAGTGCAGTAGCCGCGAGTAATGGGGGTTATAAACATGTGTGTGTGTCCACACAGCAAGCAACGCACGCAGCTATACGTAAATACAGGGGAATTAAATACTTCCAAAAACTATTAAATTGATACATTTTCGGACTTTTCTCATTAGATGGTTCATCTGCACACCAAATACTTGTGTTTAAAAAAAAATCGTGAAAATCGGCCCGGTAGAACTTCAGATATAACTGTCATAAGAAATCCCCTCGCGTTTTAATTATATATATATATATAGATGGTTGCTTTATATTATTATAATTTATAAATATTGTACACACTTAAAAAAAAAGTGTTTTTACGATAATTAGTTTAATTTAATGTATATGCAATGTATATACAATATATATATGTTAACCGTACTGTGACTTTCGTGAGTTTTCATGTTTTACGTAGTTTGAAGTTTGTTTCGGGGCGACTATAACGACTGGCCAAGTGTACTAAAGAAAGTTCCTTCGCTACTACCATAAAACCTGTTATTAAAATTTAAAACAAATACTTACACTGTTACATTATATCTTGTTAAGTACATAATATTATAGGTATAAAATAGTTATTAATTACCTATAGTATAATTTACAATTTAACCTAACTCATTAGTAAGTTACTTGATTAATGATTTGTAGAATGTATATTATTTCTGTATGACTTTAAAGTGTGATATAAAAGTTGACTTTATCAGATACTTTAAGTTTTCCGTAGTAATTACTCAAAAGGAATAATTCAATTTTTACCTTTCTCTATTTCTCATGACAGTATTATCTTAGAACTTTTAATCATCCATAGTAATTAGTCAGTCATATATTTTTTGGTTAATTATATAAAATTATTGTAATTAAAAATGCAAGCAGTGTCATTGCTATAAGAACTATCATCATCTTTCTAGAAGTATAAAATATGTTTCAGTACTCTTCAAGAACATTTTTTCTGACTGCGTCATATTATCTTGTAGATACTTTTTCTAAACTGCAGTGCAGATATTTATTTGAGGTTGTCTTTACATAATATTAAGAGAATATGTTGTTTTCTAATAGGTACTTTACTTAATACTAAGATATTTCAGCATATGTGGAAGTATAATAATATCTTGACTATTATTTTTAAGGTTCAATTACAATAATTACATCTAAAATAATAATCATCATTAATTTAGATGTAGGGAGATAGTATGTGGATGTGTAGCTAATAGTTAAAATAATGGCACAACAAAGGGAGGGTTAATTTCAAGGTCTGTACCTTCCTCCCTTCTTGGAATGTATAATAATAAATTTAAAATTATTATCATAATAATTATCATAAAACTTGAATAAATATTTGATTTTTTGGACAATAAAAAGTAATGTTGTGTCTACAGTGTGTTAATTAATACAACAGTAATAATTATTAGAACGAAAAGGATAAGTGGTTCTTAATATACACCGAGATATTTCATTTACGGAAGATGAAGTCTATAACATATTATTTTAATAAAACGCCACTTTGAATTTTCTTTGTAAGACGTGTTAATTTGTAGAATTTTAGTGTTGAATGATTTTATATTAAAATGTAACCAAATTGGTTTATTTCCAATTATAATTAAATTAAAAATGTTAAAATTAATTGCCTAGTTATATGGTTCAATTAATGACATATTAACTTCAATATACATCTACTATTAAGAGTGTATATTTTTTATTTTTATTTTTATACTAGAATTTATCCAATCTGTACATAAAAAAGGTACAATAAGCTATAAGCACAATGAATTTTTTTAAATTTAGTAAGAGGCTCGAGTGGCTTGAGAGAAGAACCAACCAAAAAGGCACTTAAAATATAAATTTTTAATTTAATTAAAAATATAATATTTATTATTTAACTATTAAGTATTAAGTTTAATGTTTGATAGCTAGTTTGTACATTTTGTCAATTTATATTTATAGAGTTAAGAGTGATGTTGGAATTACTTTTTTTTACTAAAGTAATTTTTTTACTATTTTGGTGTTCATATAAACTAAATTTTAAACAAAGGTGTTGAAACAAACTATGCAGTTTAAGGCTTAGGTTACCTATTATATTTTAAATATTGTTTGTTGAAATTAAATTATAGAAAGACAAAAGGTTATATCAATTAAGTTAAATTGATTCTGTAAACAAATTCAATTAATGTTATCAGTTAAATTTTTCTTTATTTTCAGTAAAATAGACCACACATTATGTATAACACAATTTTATAATGTATCTAGTAAAATAGTTGTTTATACTGATCAAGATAATACTCTTGTAGTAATTGATTAGGAATAATTATGGTGATTGTTTTTTCGGGTTAGACTGAGGTACGAAACCGGAGCACATGGGATTTGTTAGTCTTAAAATCAGTGAAAGGAAAATAAACGTGAGTGCATCAAACATATAGATTTTAATTAGGTGTATTTACCAGGATAATGTTTTAACGTATGGTACCGATACAATATAATTATAATAGAATAGAATGAAAAAAAACTTAAAACAATAATAATCACATTAATAACAAAAGTATGACCTTAAGTTAGGGACCGCCGATGTAAAACTTACACCGGACGGTCAACAACGTATACCCAAATAAACAAAATATTTTGTTGGCCGCAGCAGTCTAACACCATATGTGATGGCCAATGGTACTGTGGCGTGAGCATGTTTTACTCATCATTCTCATTTCGCACTTAAGGCTATAATGTTTAGACGACAATGGATAATATGTGATAACATCGATCATGGTGGTTGCGTTTCCAGAAACGTAGGGGTCGCCCGATCGGATTAATCCCTCCTGGACGGCTTCAATGCAGGTCCGCCGGTAAGTCGATCGGCCACGCGGACACTACGGTAATGATTATAACTCAATATTAATTAAGCTTAGTTTATCATCCTTAGTTGATAGGAGAAAAGATGCTAATCTGAAATTTCTATATGATCATATATACCCCAAAATTCGTCATACCGAGATCGATTCTTTTTTGCAAAATACGCGACCGGTCTCGTTCGCTGGTCCGCGCTCAATTTGCCGTCGAACAACGATGATTTCCCCGGCCACGATGGCGCTCGACGGACTAGAGGAGCAGCTCTACGATCCGCCACTACGTCTCCTACCGTTTGGTCAACGTCACCCGCATCCTTATCCTGCAGGATTTGGGTCTTGAACAAATTCTGGAAGAATACACGATTGGTTTTTTCGTACGAGTGATTTTTAACATATTATATCATCATGATTATTTCATTGTTTTAACGTACAGTGGAGTAGCACTATAGTATACAATTCAGTGGTTCTCAGTCTTTTTAGGACCACGACCGGATTTTCCTCCGAAAAATCTTTTTCGGCCCACATAGTTTGTCTTTTCAGAAAGTACTTAAATTAAATAAACATACGACTTATTACGGAACTGTTACGAATTATAATTGTAAGACCCGTCGTCATTTTTGGTACTATATTACAATAACATATTATATAAGTATACTATAATTTATTATACATTTCTTGGAATATATATAATTTAAAATATTGTTCATGATCCACCAAAAATTTGTTTGAGAAACGCTGGTGTCTCGATTTGTGTATCGAATCTCCCACTTATATTTTCGGATAATGTTTCGTGTAATTTTTTTTTAATATCAACACGCATTATTTCGACTTTATTGATGAGCTCTTTGTTAAGGATCCTCACGAATTTGCCTTGTCCCCACGACATGGACTGGTGACCGTAGTTCCGGTATTTTCATTTCCTATGCAGAAGTCTACAAGGAAACATTTCTTGTGAACATACATTTTGCATCCTGTATTGAATAAACGAAATATTAACAGTAATTAGAATACTTCTGATGAAATACAATTAAAGTTTGGTTTGGAAAAAATAACAACTTATTGAGTTTCTCGTTTGTATTGTAATAAAGCCAATGTCTGTACGTACTTTTACACTGCGACATTTTTGAATATATCCGAGTGACATCACATAAACTGCACTTCCGATAAAATCTGCGAGTGAAAGTCACGCTCAAAAATTGATTTTTATTGCTCCAAAGACAATCTCCAAAATTATGATCGCAAACGACTTCCATTCTGTATTGAGAATTATTCCCTAAGATATTCACACATATTTGGAATAAAGCGTACGAAAAAAATATAATTTGTACTGTTTCAATTTAGAAATGTCAAATGATCAAATTAAAACATTTAGTAGTATATACCATTATTTCCGGGTACCATAACAACAAGAATTTTGTCTTTAAAATAAAATAAATTGGCCAGTTCTTCTATGCGACGGTGACGTTACCACGCCATAACTATTTATTATAAATGCAGGAGTAGTCATTCTAGAGAAGAATCTTTGACAATGGCTGTGCTAATATTATGAGTATATGTATATATATATTATATACCTACAAATATTACAGCTCTATTAATCGTTATATATGCCGTGATCTGAGAAAATACGAAATTTGGTCATTCGGAGTATTGTTGGCGACCACATGGACGACCATCACGGATTGTTGCTTGTGTGCTATATTATGTATCTAGTGTGGAATTGGGATAAAACCGATGTGACCAGGTCAATCAATACGTCACCGGAAGAGACACTTTCATTTGACACTTTTATATAATGGAAAAAGGAGTGAAATAGCTGGAGAAGTGATAAACTATGATTAGTGTTATCGCCCTAGCATTAGTAAAACTAAAGCTACTGGAGGCACTAGAAAGAAAAGGTTCATAATATTAATATAGAACACCACTATAGTAACCATAGTTACTATATAGACTCTTGCTGATTTACACAATAACAAATAAAAGGAATTCGTTTCTACTCTAAGTAAACCATACTTTAAGAATCATTTAGATTTCCATGCAAAAACAAAACAACAATGATATTTAAAACTTTAAAATTATTTGTTTCAATAATTGTTTAAGTTTTCTACTCTTTCAATTATCAAAAAATCATTTCTTATCTTAAATGCACCGCTACGTTTGATAAAATATTACATTATCATTAGTAAATAATAGTATATTATTCACATTTCGAGCTAGGTAAAATGCCAAATACTATGTTCGGCTATTTTACTGGATTATTAAAAGTATAACAATTTTACGATTACGGGTTTATTTGTTGGGCCTAACCTAACCTAACCTAACCTAACCTAATCGAGAGGTTTTTTTACCACTCTTCTTCTACCATCTATATTTGAATCAATTTAAACATCCAAAATAAGATTGGTTTTGGATGGTCAATATATTATATTATAACTGTGTTGATAATAAATAGCGACGTGACGTCAGTGAAAATTTTAAATTTATGTCACGATAATGTTTCGGGATCAGTATTTTAGGTTAGTGATAACTGTAAATAATAACGATGATAATAATGAATAACAATAATGGTACAAAATACTAACGGTCGCGATTGGTAATATAATTTAATTTTATCGTTAAGAAGTGTATCACCATCATGATAGCAAAAATGTATTGCACATTTGAACCGACAATGAAAAAGTTATATGAAAATTATAATGAAAACGTTTGCATATTATTACGTTTTATCATTTTAGGTATTGTTGGACAGTGACATGAAAAACAGCGGTGCTATTTAGAATTATATTAGTCATTGTTTGGGGATATGGATATCATAACACTAGCTAAAAATAAGCCCATATAATTTCACACCAGTTTTATGAACTCATTATAAATCAAAGCGAGTAGGAAATAAGACGATCAAGGTCTAATGTACACTATCGCGAATTGTGTCTTGTAACAAAATCGTAGTATGGTTATAGATTCATTTTTTTACATTTACATTATAGTGTACATTAAATCTGCAATTTGTTTTTTTATAATAAGCATAAGTCATAATAGTGGTAATGATTTATTTTATTTTTATGAGAATACAATTTATTAATTTACAGAAAATACTCTTACGAAGAATCAAATTTATTTATTGTAATGGGGTCTGCATTATTTATTATATAATACTTAGTACTTGGCTATACATTTTTAGACTGAGTTTTCTAGTCAAGTAAACTAAATTCGGATTAATTTAAAATTAATTAATATAAGTAACCAATTTTTATTAAATTTGGATTAATTAATTATACATACATTTTACACATTAGACCATTTACTTATATTCCTCCTTATATCACACATTTTATAACATTTATCTTTAAGTTTTTTTTTTTTACTTGGCGTTTCTTTACACGAAGTTGGCGTAGTGTTTTTGTTGGGATATAATATACCTATTCTAGACAAACATATTATCTCTGTTCAGAATTGTTATTCGTGATACCTATCATTGAATTCAAATTTAGCATATCCATTGTAATGACCTATCTTATGAACGAGGTCCATTCCACCCCTACTGAACAACAGAGCGAAGCCCATCTGGTTCTTATTTTTTATAAACTAATAGGTATTAACTAAAGTTGATGAACCAACGATTCATGAAAACTCAATATATTGAGAAGCCTCGTGGAACTGTACCAACTATACCGTCTATACCACAGGTTTGAAATTGAATTTACAATTTTAAATTTAAATTCCTTGTTATTCGTTAAATATTAAACTAGGAGTAAGCTTTTTTCGAATTATTAAATAACGTAAACGTTTATCTCAACAAAAACTGTAAAGACGACTACAGTTTTAGTGATATCTGTATTGAGAGATCATATTATGAGACTTTTCATCATAATAATTCAAGATAATATTGTTCCAAATGTCCGTAGCCGTTACAGTCGATAAGTGCGGTAAATCTATTTTCTTATACCTAAATGTAGTCTGCTTTTGTTTATGAAGTGTAGTTGTTATTTATAGATGTAAACCTTCATCAATAAGTATTCCTAAAGAATAATTTGAAAAAATAAGGATATTATAAAAGGATAGAAAAAATCATTAGGAAAAATTTAAAACATAAGTGTTTTTATATTTTTTTTAAATATTTTAAATTTTTTTCTAAGCAATATGTTTTTCTTTTGCAGAGTATCTTAATACATATGTTATATTAGTTCTGAATTATAAATGTTAACTGAAATGTATTATATCTAGATATATTTTATACAATTTATATTATTTATTTAAAAAAAAAAAAAACATTTGTGAAATATTCTGAAACATTATTTTAAGATTTATACATCATGAACTTAATAAAATCAAAAACCTAATGTTGTCCATTACATGATACTGATGACTATGAACATAGTACATACAATTTACTATAAAATAGACAAAATATTATAATAAATCGGAAATGGGGCGTATGATGAAGACACATAGTATGATCCATTACACAATTAGTTTGGTCATACCAAAATAATTAGCATACAAAATATGCCTAAATATTAGTGCCGTTAATGGTATCCATATTAATAATGTTTTATTAATTTGTAGGTCAATATTGAGGGGTACCTATTATGTTTACTAGTGGTAATTTATAACATGTTAAAAACCATCAGACTTATATTGTGTTTGGTCCCACGTGAAAACTAACCGGATAGTCATCAATTTTCACTATTTACCCAGTAAAACAAACTATTTATATCAATCTTACGTTTCTGATAGTTTTCTAAAAACTATTTTACACACATTGTTCAAGTTTGTTGTTGAAGTGCCACCATTTACCAAATGTACTTAACTATTGTAAAAAACTACGAACTTTCTAGATATCATTGCGCTTTCATATACAACAGCGGTGTATCCAAAATAGACGATATTAGCTTTTTAGGGAATTATTACTACCTTGTTAATAAAATGAGCTCTAAGAGGGACATTATTGGCTGTGTTGAATGTTTAGAATAATTTGATTTGTACACCAGCCCTGTCAATGGTATTTATATTAATTTCTGGATATACAGAATGTTTCAGTACGATTCGATAAATGTAATTACTTACATTCTATCTATTATTTTTAATTTTTTTTTATTAATACTGTGTTTGAACAAAATATTAAAGTATTAAAACATTTATTTTATTTTTAGAACTATATTTTGAAAATTTAAACTTTTGTTTTACCATTAAAATCAAAAATCAAAATAAGCATTTTGTAAACCGGATATTTAAAAATATTTAAATATCGTATTAAAGTTTGATCATTGTTTTTTATACTTTTTTAAACGTTTTGAACATTTGAATTTAATAATTAAAATTATTAAAAAATTACTGAACGTTCTACCAAGATTAGATAAGGTTCTTTCTAAATTAATGGTGATATAATATTTTATGTGATAAAAGTATTTAATACACGATATTATTGTTAACTTTTCCACAACCCTGAAAAAATCGTAGAAAATTAACGAATAAAAGTTTCTTAGAGTTATATTCATCTAAACTTTTCTAAAAGTCTGTGACACAAAATGAATATTTTGATTTTTTTAACAGTAGAACAAAATATTAAATTTGAGAATTTGGTTTCGAAAATAAAAAAAAAAATGTTTAATACATTTTTAATATAGTGCAGCATAATAAAGTTTATGGTAAAAAAAAAAAGAAAAGTGAAAAATAATAAATAAAACAAAATATTTTATTGCATTTCTTGAATCATCCTGAAATACCCTCTATAATGTATGTATTTAAAGTACTAAAGGTATCTGATTATAGAGTTAGAATGTGTAGACTCGCTCATAGATACCTACTCGTATTATCGTGAACATCAAGTACACAAATATAAATCATTTCATAAAACAATTTAAGCTAATAATATATCACTATATTTTTTTTTTATGTATTTAAAACCTAATTTAACATGGACATAAAGTATTAGGGTTCTTAATATAACTATTGAAATGAGAAACAAGATTAAATTCACTAAACGACTGTGGAATATTTTATACCTGCAGCCAAGCCGCACGGTGTGTAAAAAATGGTTATGTTTTGAATAAAGTTAGGGCAATTTCGCTTGATGGGATGATAAAAATCATTGAAAAAAGTAATTTCATGTTTTCAAATATAACATAGACGTGTTATATTAGGTGTCGGTATGGAAGTAGTTTCACCGAACCGAAACAACAACTCAATTCATTCTGTTTAGTTATTTCTACTTTTGATTGCAGTACTCGAGGAAAAAATCGCGCGCACTGAACATAAAACCTCTAAAATATTATCATTCGTTAATACCGAATTGACCTTTATGAAGCCATTATAAGGGTTAAAGGTAGTGAAACTTATTTGAACCGTATAAATACGTTATGAAAAAATAAATAAATACTGTGCGTGTATAATATTATATTATATAATTTATAATATGATAGATAAAATTAAATGGTTGTAAGTGGGTGAAAATTATACAAGAGTCGATGTTATTATGTTAACTATTGTATTACATAAAATAGATTGGATTGATCTAAAGTGTTTTTGGTGATTTAAAGGTGTATAGTCTTATTGGAAATGAACATTAAAATTAATATTCTAGTAAGGAAATTATTTGAAAAGAAATTCAACAATAATTATGATGTTATTGTAAAATATTATTTTCAATTAAAAAACATTTGGAAATAACTGTAGAATAATTATTGAAAGTGAAGATCGTAAAATCAGAAGTTGAATTTCGTCTGTAAAAAAATACGAAACGGAAATACATGAGTTGTTCAATTATACGACCATTATAAATAACGAGAAAAAAACCAATTACGGGTCTTTAAGCTGAAAGTTTTAAAATGTTGACGCAAAAATAATAATTTTAATTATTATTATTATTATTATTTATTTTATTTATATTATTTATATTTTACTATTCAGTATAATACAATTTATTTCGACGAGATTTTTACTTATTATAACAACGCAATAATGCGTGCGTGTATAAATATAGGTAATAACTAATAAGTATGTTATTCTGCATAACATTATTATTTTGTATAATTGTGTTTCGTAAAATTAAACAACTGTGACAGATGCGATAAACATCTTAAATCATTCGTTTTGAAGACGTTCTGTTTAGTTTTGAATTACCGTTAATTTATACTCTACTGAAAATATTTGGAAAATACGTAACTTTTATTTTTCAAATTGAATCCACGATCTATAGGTACCATTTGCCACTTGGGGACAGTATGAGTACAATTATGAAGATGTGGTACAATTTAAAATTACATATAAATTATTAAAAACACATTAAGTACTGTCCCTAATAACATTTAATTTATACGTGAACAATTTGCAGCCACTTAATACTCTTAATACACCTAATATTCCATTTCTATATGACTATTTTTTTTTCTTTAATTAATATAGTTAATATTAGGTGACATCAGGTCACGACTCACAACACCATTTTTGTTTTAACCATCTTGGGGGGAGGGGGTTATCGGGAATAGTGGGAGTAGCAAGATTTCTGACAAGAGGATCGGGTGAGATAATATAGTATCTATGTAAGTATGGAAATGTTTGTAATATAATTTAGCTTATTCATAAACTGAAGGAATTTTGATATCTGTTTGAATTGTGTGGTTAGAGACGTAAATGGGAACATTTAGTAATTTACGAAGATTAATGTTTTAGAATGTGTACATTTCGTTTGTATTAGTTTTTTTATGTTTCCTCATAGCTGATAAATACGTACCTAACTAAAAACGTTCAAGAGGTTATTTGTTTAATATTTGGATAAATCACAGGAGAAAGAGGTATAGGTAGAGAGAGATATGTAAAATATATTTATATTTTTCATGTGTAGAAGTGAAAATATAATAACAATATTTATAACTTATAAAACAAAACTTAAGTTATTTAGATAACGGTGTAAGATATATATTTTTATTGTTATTAATTGTTTGGCAACATATGATTTAGTTTGTAAACCAAATTTGAACTCGTAAGTCGTCTTGATAAATTATATTAGTTTCAAAAATATTAATAACGAACATTACAAAATACTGTTGTAATTTATCATGCACCAAACAATAGTATAATAATGATCAGTGTAGTTTCTGAACTAAATGTTATTCACATTTTTTTTTTTAAAGAAGAATATTTTGCTGCATTTCGTGTAACGCAAAGTTATAAATCGTGTATTAGCTTTGGCTTATAATATTAGGATTTTAGATTAACAAACAAGATACTTGAATTTAAGTTTCATTTAGATTACTAATTTAAATGGTTTGCGAATGTGAAATGAAACTAGATTGCAAACGAGAGGATTTTCTTACCAAATTTCCGCGCATCGTCTGCAGTACTGGAACCATATAACGTAGTGGTGTTCTGCAAGGCCCGTATTCTTGGTGACTGGACCGGACTCAGTTAGATTGTAAACCCTTAGACTTAAACTAGATCACACAGAATTCGGCCCAATAATTCGAAGAAAACCGATTGCTATTGTTAAGCATGTAATTATTGCGCAAACATCTTTCAGCTGAACCAATATTATAATTAAGTAAGATTCACTCTAACCGGCTCAATTTTTTTTTTCTTATTAGACCAAGTTGGAATAATAATATTTGATTCAACGACCAAACTAGACCTTAATATTTTGCTTTTACAAAATATATCTATATTTTCATGATTATTGTTTTTCATTTTTTTCTTTAAAACACATAAACACTGTTGTATTATCTATGTATATATATATTTAATTATAATTATTACTAGTTGAATCATCCGGATTTGCACGAAATTGTCATGGCCGGAACATATAGTTTTCACCTTGAATTTTTATTACTCATAAGAATATTTTTTGTTTTTCTATAAGAAAAAAATAAATTTTAATAATCAAAATGATGACGAGAGTATATACCAAAATAATACACTAGCACCAACTAATTATTATCCTAATGTGTTGGACATTCATTTACATTTTGTTTTGTACGCTTTTGATGCTTTCAATGAGTGATAATTATTTGTCAGTAAAATATTAGCCTTGTTTAGTTTTTAAATCATTATGTTTTTTATGGTGCATTGATTGTAAACGATAAAGCTGTTCTGAGTTGCTATTTACACAAACCCGATGGTTTCACGGCATTTTTAATTTTTACTCTTAACTATTATTTGGCCATTTTTTAACTATTGTTTAGCTATTGACATATTTGGGTATATCAGCTGTTTCCAAACTTTCTTCATTCAAGCCTCCCTACAAATCAAAATAAATTATTACGCCTTCTATGAAGAAATTGAATGATATAAGACAATATAAGATATATTGTTGTTTGATTATTGACAAAATATAGGTATATTTGGTCTCACGATAACGATGAAAAAATTAGGTTTAACCAACAAAACGTATAGGATCTAACTATTAAACCGTCATTGGAGTTTTTACTGTAACATATATAATACAAAAAGTATGTACTTACTTATATTTTATTACATTTATGAAAAAAACATTGTAAATGATAGTTAACTTATCCATAATTTTTATTATGTTTATGATTAATTGAATACAATGTATATCTATAATAACACCATATTGTTATAAATACAAGTATTTTCTAGTGAACCTTGAGAATATGCAATTGGGTTCAGTAGGTGTGTCAATAATGTGTGTAATCTGCGTGAAGTCGTAATATGGAAGTGATGTCGGAAACAAATCACAATATCATATCAAAATGTTTACTTTCAATGATTAATAATAGTATTATATGTACCTACTGATATTTAGTAATAAATTATTTACTGGTGGTTTTTTTTGGTAAAATATATTGTGTTGTGATCCAGTTGTTACTCGAATCCAAAAATTGATTATAAGATCATAATAAAACGTTCAAAATCCGATTATTTTAAGAAAATGATTAAAATTAATCATTTATAAGCGTTTAGCATATATAAATTACATTTATACTAAAATCGTGTAGTAATAATACATAGTATGTAGATTAGTAATTATATACAAATCCTTGGTTTTTGGCGAGAATGGAGTCGATTTTTACCTAACTTAAAATTGTAAAAATAGAACACTAAAAATAAATGATTGGATTAGCTTAACCCTTCAATTATTATTATCTATACTAATTTATTGAAGTGATTTAAATGTTAATCCGATTTTGAGATACGAGAATAATGACTGCAGGTGGTCGGAAAGCAATAAAAAGATGGACAAGTCATTAATCTGGCCAGACAAATTACAATTGAGGCAGGTGTTTTTTATGTTAATAAGTTTATGAGAAATGATAGGCGTTTTACTTGAAATCCCACTCGGTTGTTCTCTTATTAATAATTGTTTTAAAATTCGTTTAACCATAAAACTATTACGAATCATTATAATTATTTGTAATTACCTAAAATAAAATTTAATAAACAAATAAGAAACATTAATGTTGTGAATTATCTCAATGATGGTGGAATAATGTTGAAAAGTTTGTAAGTTACAATAAAGTCTGAAGGCACTTACATTTACATAAGTAAGTAAAAATATTTTATATAAACAAAAAAAAAATTTCTAAATTTAAATTCTAACATCATATTTCACTACATTGATAATATTATGAATTATGAAAAAAAAAGATTACAAAGAAACAAATATTATGTGTTTTCTCAATGTTGTGAAATAATTATGTTATCATGTTATTATTATTATCTTCATTAATAATTTATGTATATTTATTCTTTCGATCAATAAAAAAAAAAAATCAAAATTCAAACCTTTTCAGGCTTAGAGTAAGTAAAACGTCCTCGGTATTGGGGATTACCTAACCTAAATAGTTATAATATAAAACTTATAAAACTAATATTAAATACTATATATTACTATATTACCTAATTACTATATTAATTACTATATAAAAACTAATATTATTAACAAATTATAGGCGTTTGAAATATTCGGTTTTTTATTTTTATTTTTTTATAATTGTTGATAAAAGAAATTTGGCTGAGACAAAATATTGGAAAATTTAATAAAAGTTTCCACGAAAATTGCTCTTACTGTCATTCAAAAATTATTGAAATACATATTCGAAATTATTTTTTTTAAGCGTTTGAAAAGCAAATATTGACATAATATTTCAATTAAAATATAACATGATATATTTTACAATATACCTTAAACTATTTTAGATTATTATATCATTTCCGTTCAGAACCGTTTTCCGTATACAATGATACCTATATCATGAATTAAAATTTAACAAATCCATTGTAACGGTCTATTCTATGAACGAGGTGCACTCTACCCCCTACTGTACAGCAGAGCGAGGCCCATCCGTTTTTTTTTTTCTTATTTTTACTCGGAACTAAAAGATTCTTATCGATGTGGTAAAATGAACGTAAACTCAAGATCATTCAGTACATTGTACTTAGAATAAATATACTAAATATACGTTCGAAGGATTACATAATTTTGTAGTATATCATTATTTTCTTTTCCGAGAAGAACGATAGTAAAGCAAAGTTCGTTCGAACGTTTTTGCCCGAATAAACTTAATATCATTCAGAGAGGGGTTTCTGTCTGGGGCTCTCGCGGGAAACGTCAACGTTTTCATATCCGTACGTTACGGATACACACGCCGCCGTACGCCGTCGTCAGCGTTTCGCGACCGGAGATGAGACGCGTATTGTAAAATATGACGTGAGGCTCAACAGGTGGTCTAGGCGTACCCGGTTAGTATTATTATCGCACGCATTGATAACCGTCTGTTCGAACATAGATGGACTTAACCTATTCCTGCAGGTGAATAGATGCGCTGCGGTGTGTAACGTCGTATGGACGCTGTTGACAAAGAAAGATAAGCGAATCGTGCTCGATAAAATACCCCGCGATACAGCGTAGCCGTTCGACCGTGCGTGGATTCTATAATATGCCAGTGCTTATTTTGAAATCCTGACTCGTAGCCGCAACTATTCCCGGTAGTATACCACCTATGCACACGCGTGAGGAAATATAATAGCTATAATATAATATAATATTGCGTATAGGTAACAGCTATAAATGAAATGGGAGAAAAGAAAGTATAATATAAAGCTTCATTATAAAATACAGGTGATTGCGTTTAGACGATGACCGTTCTCCCGTTTGCCCGAGTTACACGTTGACTATTAATATTTATATATACATCAGTTGGTTATTTATCTGTCCGGGTACGCTTTACGAAAATAATCTTCATCGTGAAATCATCTATTTATTTCAATTTATTTTCATCTTTATAATGTTTTCTGATTCCATACAAAAAAAAAAAAAAGAACGGGTGGGCCTCGCTTTGCTGTACAGTTGGGGGTGGAGTGTACCTCGTTTATAGGATAGATCATTATTACAATGGATTTGTTAAATTTGAATGCAATGATAAATATCATTGTATACGAATAACGATTCTGAACGGAGTTAATATGTTTGTCTAAAATGTGTATATAAAAATATAGTATTTTATATTTAAATTGAATTATAATGCAATTTCGTCAAAAATTAAATTTAAAAGAGTCATATAATTTTTTCTTTTAAGTCTGGTAGAAATATTTTTATATATTTTTGAAGGTAAGCTCATGGTTAACCTAGTGTCCAAATTTTGAACCTTAAGCATAAACAGAAAAAATTTTATGAATTTTCAACTACAAAATAACTTGCAAATTATCGCGATTTTAACATATTTTATACAAATTTGAACATTATGGGCTTATACAAAAAATTTGAGTGAAATCATCTCCGATATTTTTTAGTTAATATTAGTATAACTTATATTTAATCCTTTAATTCATTTTCAAGAGTTTTTGGACAGCCAAAAAAATTTTATAGATATTTTAAAAATAACTTACAATAATCGAAAATTTAAATTGTCTATAAATAAGTCAAAATATGTCAAAATACTTTAAAAACTTAACCATGTATAGAGAACACCAATATAAACATTTGGTGAAAATTTCAAGTTGTTGCGGTTTTTTGTTTTTGAGTTAGAGCATTTTAAAAAAACCGATATGATTTGTCAGTCTAGAATTTTATATATTATATTATATTTTACATGTAATATTATGTCAATATTCGCTGTTCAAACGCTTATAAAAAAAAATTGTGCCTATGGATTTTGATGATTTTTGAATGACAATAAAAACTTCTTGTGTGGAGTCTTCTATTACATTTTCAAATATTTTGTATTCGTCAATTTTTTTTTATTACCGATTATAAAAAAAAAAAAATTTAAAATATTCGAATTTTTTAAATGCCTATAAGTGGCTTAAAAATCAATATAATATTTTGAAAAAAATATGACATAAAGGAAATGCTTATTTTAACAACTGGTGAAAATTTCAAGTTTCTGCAACTTATACTTTTTGAATTATAACAAATTTTTAAAATCGTTTGAGGTTAAATCGCTATTATATGCAATTTTGTAAAAATTTAAATTTTAAACGGTCATAAAATTTTTTCCTTTTGGTCCAGTAGAAATTTTTTTATATATTTTTGAAGATTAGTTTATGGAAAAACTAGTGTTAAAATTTTGAACCTTAAGTATAAACAGAAAAAATTTTATGAATTTTTATCTACAAAATAACTTGCAATTTATCGTGATTTTGACACATTTTATACAAATTTGAGCTTTATGGGCTTATAAAAAAAAATTGAGTGAAACAATCACCAATATTTTCTAGTGAAGATAAGATAAGCTTATTATAAACCTTGAATTAAATTTTCGAGAGTTTTCGGCCTGCCAATTAAATTTTATAGATGTTTAAAAAAAAAAAATTTACCAAATTCGAAAATTTAAATTGTCTATAAATAAGTCAAAATAGGTCAAAATACTTTGTAAACTTAACTATATATAGAAAATACTAATATAAAGATTTGGTGAAAATTTCAAGTTGTTGCAGTTTTTTGTTTTTGAGTTAGAGCACTTTAAAAAAATGCAGTTTGTAAAAACGTGATTTTGGGTAAAATTTCCCGTTTTTTCGTAATTTTTTTATCGTTTTTTTCGATGTTCGCAAGAAGTATTAAAAATGTTGGATTTTTGACTTGCCCAAGTACTATCTACATTCACTTTCCTTTCAGAAAAGTTGCTGTATAAGCAAATCGAAGCATTTTTACTGCAAAAAAAGTTGTCGTCAGACACAAAAAAAAAAAATAAAAACACACATCATTGTAAAATCAATAGATTCCATCACTCCGTTCAGAATTCAAAAATGTATTTTGTAAAAACGTGATTATACGTAAAATTTCCCGTTTTTTCGTAATTTTGTTATCGTTTTTTTCGATTTTTTAAAAAAGTATTGAAAAAGTTGGATTTTTGACTTGCCTAAATACCATCTACATTCACTTTCCTTTCAGAAAAGTTGTTGTTTGAGAAAATCGAAGCATTTTTACTACCAAAAATCGTGTTTTCAGACAGAAAAAAAAAATAACAAAAAAAAAAACACACTTCATTGTAAAACCAATAGATTCCATCACTCCGTTCAGAATCTAAAACATCATCATTAAAACGCGTTAAAAATTACATAATGGATATCTACTGAAATGTCATGTTTCGCAAATAAACTCTAAATATTCCAGAAATATCATGATTTTGCGCAAACATTTTTACATCTATATATTAATATATTAATATATTAATATATTATCAACATGCTGCGGCCGCCCCCAATGTTGATATACCGTTTTCGAATAGACAGTAAGGTTGATTCCAATTCCAGCTCTAATCAATAAAAATGGCAATCATAATATGCCAATATCAGTGGCACCCATCGCCCTCAGCTACGTCCGAAAACTTATTTGCTCCCTAAATTTCTCGACGGTTTTTTGAGTTATTAAAAGGAGTACGCTATTTCATATTGTTATCATTTAATTGTAGTATCTGTTTTGTCAAACTTATATTACGTGTCATCCTTCGTGTTGTCTATATTACCTTAATTATTGTTATGCCTCACAGTTTTATTTTCGAAAGTCATAGTTGTTCGTTACTTATTAACTGTTTACTTACTACTTGAAGTTTCACGTTTAATATTCTATTTAGTATTTTTTGATTCATGTTACATCTTATTAAGTTTACTTTATCATATACCTTACTATATTATTATTATTATCATTGTTATTTTATGGTATATTACTATTATAAATGATATAATTAAGAAAAGGGGGTTTCCGTGTATAATTAAAATAAAATAAATAATAATCAATTGTTATCTACATCTAGAATTGGCATTGGCAATTTTTTAAATGTCATTTCTGCTTCAATTATTTAAATGAAAGTTTCTTAGTTCTACGGTGTCTAATGACTTATAAATTATATAAGTTATAATACTATAATTTATCTATAGAGGTCATATTACACATCTCTCAAATGGATTTTCTTTTCAGACATTTTTACTTGAAGCATGAAAGCTACATTCTGTGTGTTTTACCAATATGTTGGCTTGCCCTTGTCGCTCTCTCTTTGTTATAATAATATAGGTTAGAGCATAATACAAAACGTGTGCACGTCTTTCATACCGATTACTAAATGTTGTATTTATGAATTCGTTTTAAGGGTAGGGATTTTTAGATAAATGCGCTTTTGGGTGGTTCACATTATTGCACAGTGATCGGTGACACGCCCAAATAGGGTGTTATAAGACCTGATAAATTGATATTCTTCAAAACGGAAACGTTGATATGTGGTTAGTAGGTATACCAAACAATACACATACGATTACTATTAAACGGTTAACAACATTAACAAACTAGTTGAAGAAAAGAAAATAGTAATTTCTATACTTTATATTGACATATAATCTTGATAAATACTGATTTATTATAGGTCGTCTGGTTTTATAAGTAAATAGCAGTAGTGTTGTAATACTTTGTATACACATATCTATTCAATATTTATATTTATATGCTTTTAAATAACTTAAAATAATAAAAATAAAAATCTTTATTCATCGTAGTGTCATCAAAGTTTCATAACCATGAATATACTCACAAAAATTAGCAAAACACCAGTCTTGGTGATAAATCAAGATAGAGACATAGATAGAAAGACATTATAACACAAGCGATGAGTAGTAAGAGCGTTTAAAATGATAATTTATGACTCGTACCGATTCCCGATGGTCTCGTTATGCAGTCGAAGGTCAACTCAGAATTCGGTGTTAATAATATTTGAATAAAACTTGTATACGATAAAAAAAAATTAGAATTTCTATACTTTTGTTTCGATAAAACAATAAATATGCATTCGCGATGATTGAATTTTGAAATCGCCCACTGAACATTGGACTGATTATATTGTTATAGATTCAGAACAAGGAGTATCAAAAGATAACACAGAATACCCTCTGTTATGTTTTCCAATTCATTTTTAGGGTACCTATATCAAAGCACTATATTACAATGGTCGTTTTGTTCGGCAAAGTTATAAAAATGACAACTTTTATTTTTGTTTACAATAAAACATTATTAGTCAATTGTTTTGTACATTTTCCCATGTGCAATAATCAACGCATCAATGACCGTGCACCTACACATTTATAACCATCGTTGATGGTACTCACCTTTTTGCTGTATTTTCCCACTGCTATTGTTATATCATGATGTTCAGAATAATTTCAGTCATATACAGCCCTACGAGCATTAAAAGCTATTTCATTACATTCAGGTAGACTATAGTGATGTGACGTGTTCACACGAGAATCGATCGACGCGACGGGGGTAACAAAACCGTTTGCCCCGGCCATGATTTGTATCGATGGTGTATAAATTATGAAAATTGCCAGGAGCAAGCTCACGCACTGTCGTCATGATGGGCGTGGGAGAAAAAGTTCGATGAGACTTTTGAAAATTCGATTTCAAGTATTCGGACGAAACACGTATACGATTATCCGTCACTCCGTCCCACATTTTTTGACAACCATTTTGTGAAAACATATTGACTTGCCGGTGTTAAAATGAAATGTCATTCAATCGATAACATCCCGAGCTATTTCGAGAAATCGTAAACTTACATATTATTATGTTTAGCCTGTATTATATTTAATTTAAAAATTACTAAAATGTGTAATATAATAATATATTATTTGGTTTCGTAACATTTTAGTGTCGGAAGCTTGCAGTGTACGTGTCTGAGTGATTTTACACATAAGAAGTTATGCTCGAAAAATTCCAAATGCATTCTGAAGATATCACAACAGAAAACAGTATCATCGTGTTAATATAATTTATCTAGATTTGCGGAATCACAATAACAAACGCGTTACAAAATATTTTCATTCAGAAGGTTTATATATATTATTACGAAAAAGTGAAAAAATAATTTCATCAGACTCATCCACTATAATAATATATTGTTATTATGTTGTAAGGTACGATTTTCGTTATGGATAAATAAAATATAAATATATACCTCGCAGTTACTTTGCATAATATAGTTTGTCAAATTACGACTACCGTTCCATTGGAATCCATGCAATATTGGACTGCGATTTATATACTGCAATATATTTAACTACGGTCGTTTCTAATGACGAAAGGAAATGATTTTCGTTTTAACTTATAATGATATCGAATTTGTGAACAAATAATGATATTCTAGCCTAACGAGATCGGCGACAAATTGTTCACGTCTCACATTTCCCGGAAGCGCATATTATAGTCTTACGTATTATATATTGAAGATCAGTGGTTCTCAAACTTTTTGGTATCCTTGAGGATAAAATTAAAAATAGATATTGTTTAATTACTATTTAGTAATTTATAAGTTTTAATGTGAGCAATGGTAAAATGATATTGTTTTTTAATTGACGGCACTACTGTACTTTAGTAATTGATTTGATGGACGAAAATGGATGAGCATGTCTGCTTGTAAATATAATTTCTATATATGAAAGAAGTTAACTAATGATACAGTTTGAATTTTATTTTATTCAAATGTATCCATAAATGCCTTAAATAGGGCCTACATTTCTAGTTTTAAGACTGTATGATGGTGCACAGTTTAAGAACCTTTGTATAGTAGACGATTGTACATGTAAGAAGGTCAATATCGACAATGTACACGTCCTAATCTGTAATGTAATGCGGCGTGCCACGTGCGAGGAAACTTACAGTATGCGACAAACTGAACGATCATCGAGACCGTCAATGAAACACGAGCCCGAATAACCGTTATTTTTCACTCTGCAATATAATATTATACTCACATTATTGATACTATCTCTTAGGATCAATTATTACGTCTTCATAACGAAATTTATAATTCGACGACGATGAAGCAGCCTTCTGCTGGGTATTCACTGTACATGGTAAATTGGTAATTATATTTTACTTTAATAGTTAACACCTATTTTATGTACAATCGACTTTCTGACAGTAGACGCATATACCGATTTATCACGAAAAATATTATCAAGGAAAAAAAAAGATTAATAGAATAGCATAATATAATCAATGGAAAATGTCTACAGTTTAAATCGTAAAAAAATTATAATATAATATATACAACGTCATTTATATAAGCAGTATTATAGAATCTTATTTTTTCCCGTTTAACCAGGAGACCGAGAGGAATTTGTTTTTCACACTACTGCTTCCCGGCTCCTCATAGTTTATTCAACATAAATACAAGGTCCTTGGTGGGATGACAGATGGGAAATGCTCCATCTAGGGCGGTCATCCCTTAAAGAGTGTAGTACAAGTAAGTGAGTATTAATTTTCTTCCCTTTAGGCCCTTACGTCTTGGAGTTCTCTCCGTTGCCGTTCGCACTCCAACTGTTATATATTCCTTCCATAATGACCATTTGATTGAAGACCTGACGTTGACGCTCCACCGTGTCCAACAATCTTATCACTACGCCCATGCCCGTTGGTAGCAGTGCCTCCTCCGGTCACAGCCACATTTCCGGTATGTCCTCTGGACGTAACTTCAGTCAATCGCTTTCTTAGCTTTCCCCCCCCCCCTGGATAGCCTATTGGGGACGGTAAAATATAGTCGTGTCGTCCAACCACCCGCAGTGTCAAATAACTATAAACACTTTCGGCCTTCTTCCTCTTAAATAAATAATAGCTCTTGAAGCATCCGTGTTCTGTCTTCTACAAGAACTTACAATATGTGAAATCAATATGGGGTCAATTTTATTTATTTATTTTTGAATGGAAATATAATATAATATTATAGTCCATATAATTTGAGAACAATAAGTAAATATGATACAAGTTAAACAAAATTATTGACATACACATTATTAAAAACACATAAATCTTTCTAATAATATTTACATAATACGTGAACAATATGTGGAAAGCAGCCACTCATTAGTAAAACTTTTTTATATAGCTATTTTTTTAAAAAAAAACTAATTGAATTAGCGCAATATGTGACATCAGGTCACGACATCATTTTTGTTTTAACCGTTTTGGAGGGTAACCGGGGATTGCGAGAGTAGCAACATTTCTGAAAAGAGGAATGGGTGAGATAATAATATGCGAGTATAGAAACGTTTGTAATATAATTTAACTTCTTCATAAGCTGAAGGAATCTTTAGATCTGTATGAATTATGTGGCTAGAGAAGTAAGAAGGGGCATTTAATAGATTACGAAGAGCAATGTTTTAGAATGTTTGAATCTTGATTATATAAGTTTTTTTTTTGCGTTTGCTAAAAGCTGATAAAGACAATATATCCAAATAGGTTTAAAGAATGATTTATAAAGTTTTAGTTAGGTATTGTTATTAGTTTAGTATCGATATGTGTATATTTATTATTATTGATGAGATTTTTTAGTTTGTATAGATTTAGGTTTTATCTATTGAATTTGATAGGCCGAGACCAGGTCAACCTTTTATCAAGAGTTAGACCAAGATATTTAACATTCAAAATAGTTAGAATTAGGGTGTTATAAATAAAAATGTAAAATATGTAAAATAAAATATTATTCTACACATTATATATTATCAATTCTAATAATGTACCTATACGATTATACATATATATCTGGTATTTTTAGATAAGTAAAAAAATGTTTAAATTACACGAATGTTACTGCACATATAATATTTTTATAATAATTTACAACTTCTGCAGTTGTGTAGAGATGTAGAGATGTAGAGATTAATTTAGATTTTCTCTTAAGCAAAATAAATAACTAAGTACGAAAACACTAGAGAGCAATCTTTCATCATTCATACATTCATACATTAAAATTGTCTGAGACATTTTTTCCCATACAATAAAATATTGTTGTAATAAAAAATATATTGGTTGTAAAATACTGCGTATTATGGCCTGATTCATCTATTTTAGTACAATGTATATTCTGAAATGTTATTCTCTGCAAGATAATAAACTTTAGGAACGTTATAATATTATAAGCTATATATAATCCGTCACAATATGTCCGGAACATAGCACATTGCACTTGATAAAATTGTGTGCACAACATGTTTATCGAAGAAGTCGACAAAAATTTTTGTTGTTGTCACACAAACGTTTCACAATACATACTATTATACATTCATAAAGTAAATTATTATATCATATATATAGAAGATAGTAGATACTATTTTATTATCATATTTCTGTCTTTTAATGTGTAAACATGGACAGAGAGTGATAACTTTTTTTTTAACATGTTGACTTTTTACATTTTAACATGATTTTTGGCCTTCTCCTACAGTACATATACTATTTTTTCGTCCGATTATTTATTTTACCAGCAAGAAAAAGTTATTTTATAATATTGCATATTGTAGAAGTTTTTGGAATACATGGACTTAAGAACTTAAGGAAGTCATTTGGTGTTGTAAGTGTATTTATTTTTTAATTATACCTAACACTTGTAGCGTTTTAATTATTTGTAATCATGCAGAATTAAAGTAATAAAATGTATCAATACAATTGCAGTAAAAATTGTATACAAAATATATAAAAAAATAATAAAAAATAAAAATCGTGATCAAATTTCAACACAACAGTATATCTTATGTTAATAATACTACGGAATCAAATTAATATTAATAGTATTATATTACATTCTTTTACTACCTATTATTCGAAAATAAAATATTTATCCACATTATGAATACTATATAATATATTATAATTAAGTATCTGAAAGTTAATTATTTTCTTGAAATTTCAAACGTACAGTTACTAATCGTTAATTAGTAATTAATTAGAAAAAAAAAATAAATTTACTAAACAAGTAGGGTACAAAATGGTGATAGTCTCAATTGTTTCTATCTACGTTCACAATTTATTTTATTTGAAAATAAAAAAGCCAAGACCGGTCGGGTGATACTTCACGGTACGGTGAGTTACAGGGATGAGTGATATTTCTTTATTGCTCTTTTAAATTTGAATGTACCTATCATTGCTTTCGAAAAAACCATTCTGAGTGAAAGAGGTCTGGTGGATCGTTTTATATTTATAAAAATGAATAATATCTTATGTATAATAATATCTGTACGAATAAAAGAAAATGAGACCTGATCTGACTTCATAATCAACACATAGTCCAAACTATGTTCTATTATGATAACTAGTGACTTGACATTTTTAAGGATTATTTGAATCATATATGAGCAATAAAAAAAGATTTTTTTTTAAATTCATATTTGTAAGGGTCGATGGCGGTTTTAGACTCCAGTTTGAATGTATAATTTTTTCACATATTGGTTACCAAGGAAATATTTTATGTTAGTTTTATGATTATGGATATAAAGTGCCCGGTAAATGGTTCAAGCTGCTAAGATAACTAAAATAATAATTAAATAACTAATATTGCAATCTAATTTTTGCCATTTTTTCACTGTGGAATTAAAAAACGCCCTCTTTAATGCATAAATGAGACGAAATTTCTGATTAGAAAAGTCGTAACCTTGTATATATATCGAAATAACCCTTTTGGTCGCAATCGTGTACAAATTTTTTTAAAAATTCAACCTCTAAGTCAAGAGGTGTATGCAATTTCTTTAAAAATAAGAATATATTTGTATCACCGAGAGTAAAGCCTGAAAGTATACCCTAAAATATTGCCAATTTAAGATTTTAATTAATATTTTAATGGTTACGCTGAATTCATTATTTATTTTGATAGGACCACGAAAAATTTTGGACATTTGTTTAATTTACATTCAGTAATTTTTCTTAAATAAATTATGTTATAACTGTTGGCACTGTTTATAATCTGTTGGAATTAAGTTACTATAAAAGCATTAAATAAATCATGTTTCACTAGTATATTACATTGCGGGCGTTCTAAAAGACACAAATTGACCTCTTTTACATTTCAAAGGAAAGCAAATATAAAATTACATTTCATATACACTCTAATGGACGCGCTACTTACAGCACGTACATTTTTTTTTTATATTTTAGTTAGCGAAAATTGTATTAAGTATAATATTTTCAAAAAAAAAAAAAATAACGCTCTTTGTACGTTGCATTATTAATTGGTCGATTTCTCAAAAATGTCACTCAGAAATGTGGAGGAATATTTAACTATATTAGTTTTTAACGAGTATCATGTTGATTTCAGTGCTCATAAAATGTATGTGCAATTTAAAATCTATATGGCGTTTTGGTGTTTTAAAAATGGGTTTTTTCGATTCTATTTTCCTTTTTTTGTATCAGATACGTTGTGTCTACTGTACCGCATAAAATAAATATTTTCAGACTAGGTATTTTGTCGAGAAATAAATAATCATTTTTATTCTGAATTATTTATGAAAAAGCTATAACTAGTTTTAGTTATTTTTAGATTTGTTTACCAAGTTAGAAAAATATAATACCTATACATTCAAAAATAAAATCACGTTGCCACAGTGTTGTTCAAAATAAAATATTTTTATTATATTTATTATAAAGGTACCTCGTATATTGTACGATAAATGTGACTCATGTGTCGTTGATAAGTTAAGTTTATTTTTATTCATTTTTATTTTGAATCTCGTGTATACATTTTACCAATCGATAACCTGTTCGAGTTTACTCAACAGAGTTATGGATTGCCTGTCAAGCGTAGCCAGGTAGGATACTACAATTAAAAAAATAATGAAAATTATCTATTATTAATTGTTGCAAAAATGCATTGTACTTAAAACAATACGTTTTCTACTGTGTAAAGATATTGAATGCGTTGTGGATAGCTTATTTTTATTTATCGACTAAAATGCCGAGGTACGAATATTTTCTCTTAAAAACACAAAACAAACATTTAGCTATTATGTTTGAGACATAAAATTAATTATTATTACATTTTTAGCACTACGAATTTGCACATATATAAGTAATTTAGTACTTGTTCGCTTCAGTAGGTTCTTACAATGGTTGAGCTACTGTAAAAATGATCTAATTTATAAATCGTTTGTCTTTTTTTACTATCGAATTATTTATTGATATCGTGCACAAATGATTTTCACGAAGATATCACGGTTATAGTGAATTTAGCGTTGCACACGTACAAAAATAAACGGTATTTTTAATAAATTAAGTTTTCGTGAATTGATGTAATAATACATACTTTTTTTTTTTTATCCGTCTTTTCAGTAGTGCGCAGATGTTTCAGACCCATTGAAGTTTCCATTTTCGGAATAATGTATGTTCAAACTTCAAAGTACCGTTGTTGTTAACGTACAGACTGTTTTACATGTTTCAGACTTGTACCGCTGCACTACTACTTGTATAGTATATTATATTGGTTTTCACCCCTGTTATCTTTCGGTAGTAGCGGTCGACCGCTTTATCTTTTGTTCGTCTGTAATTCATCGGTAGGAAACTACACCCTTGATTACAGGATGTACGTTGAGTAATCTTTTTACGTTCCGCGACTACATATTTTACAATAATTCTCCCTCGTTTCTTTTGTCCAAATGCCGAAACGTTACTGTACGTTCACATGGAATCATCCGAAAAGGAAACATAATTTTTTTAATTATCAAAATGTAGACAATATTACGTACGCGTTGTTTGACACTGCAGGTTTATATATATATATATATATATGAATTCTATAATATAAACCACGGGAAAGAACATTGAATATCTTTTTGTAGTAAAAGTTTGATACAAACATTTAGAATGTTTATGGCAACTTTATAAAAGTTTGAGATGACTCTAGAGTAACTATATTAACTATATATATATATACCAACTACAAATAAACAAGATTATCATACACTTGCGAAATAAATTTCTTAGGATAGAATTTTTAACGTCTAAAACTGTTTTACTACTTGTTTTTATTCAAAATACGAATCACGTATTCACGTATAAAATTAAACTAATAAAATGTAATAAAAAAAAAATCTTTTACATTGTCTTATTCATGCTTTAGACAGTATATTATTTTTATGGACAGTTAAAGATAACTGTTGCGTTAAAATTATCAGACATTGTAAGAGTAATAACTGTCTAAGACCAAATCACACGAAAGTAATATTCTTTTTTAACCAGAAAAATATGCATAATTTAACGTTGTGTGATTGAAATAAAATACGATATCCTTTGATCTATTCAAAAATTGTCTTACACAGGTTTCAGTGTACCTATCTTCTGCATCACGTATATTAGTGATTTTGTTTGAATGTGTTCAAGTCGTTAACAAAAAAAAAAAAAAAACAATCGCTGTACTCAATAATATTAGGTGGTTTTCTCTTTCTTTACCAACTGATCTGTATTTTCCATGACCGAATAAAGTTTATTGCCTTTTTAACTTTGCATTTCGAATAAAAATTGTTTTGTAGAATTTTAGTTCAATTGAAATACTTTATTTTAATGAGATTTTTAAGTTAAAAAATAACACAAGCAAGTTGAAAACTTATAATTTATTTTTCAATGCATCATGATATAGGTCAAGATAACTGAACCCTTCAGGAATTTACATTTAAAATCAATACTTATTTGTGAAATTATAATAAACTGTTAAACATTTGAAATACTAACTGACCTAAAAGCACATAGTATTTTCTTAAATTAAATAAAACGCTTAAGTATTGAATTATAGTATTGTTTTCGTTACACATATTATCCGACTTATTATTGTTATTGCCATTAAGTATTATAATGAGTTTTATGAATATTATTTTATACAATGATGTTCATGAAGTACATACAACATGAAAATATACAGTTACAGTTTAGTGATGTTTAATGTAGGTAGTTCTAACTAAATAATAGTCGGGAATTGTATTGATTTATTTTATATTTAGATTATTTGCTAACGTTGCACACACGTTGTATTACATTTTATTCTCTGGTTGATTGTGTACCTACATTAGTAAATTACCTAGTATTTGAATAGTGTTGTATTTTGTTTCAAATCCACTACGGTATGGTTGTATTTAGTTTAGTTTTTCAATTTTTTTTCTCGTAAAATACAACGATGTACGACATTTTCCATTGTTCTCTAAACAGAACACGCGTGTTATGAAAGTGGTCAATAACGATGAATGCGATTTGTCGAGAGGCATTTATTGAAATATTCATACTTGGGTCCATAACCGTGTAGTACGTGTGTTGGTCTAGACTCTAGACTCTAGAGTACCTAGTCAAAGGTTTAAAAAGAGACCACAGCTACCGTGGTGTTATTCGTATTGATACGTTGGAACCAAGATTTATTTTACAAAATAAATCACACCCAGATGATTTAATAATTTACGTTTATTTATGTTTGTATCTTTTTACTAGATTTTTTAGGATAATTTTTTAGAAAATTATATCTTGCTCAAAAAAAACTACCAATTTGTTTTTAATTAAAAAAAGGAATTGTTTACTTGAGTTTTAAAGATTTTTTATGTGTTTCATGTGTTGCAGGTACTCAACAATTTGCTAATATTATATTACAATGAAGCTTGCATAATAATTAATGCTTTGCTAAACATTAGGTATTAATAATTTACATGAGGTAATCAGTGAAATATAAAGTTCACATAGTATATAGTTAACGGTTGAAATAACTCAAACTAATATTTCGAGAATGTTAAATCAAAGGAAAATAACTCATCAAAAATACTGTATTTGATTTTTAAACCTGAAAGTTAAACGATTAACATATCAATATAAAAGCGGCCAACTCCTATTTTGGTTTTATGCATAAAAATTTACTTTATACTTTGTAGGTATTTTTATTTAATACATAAATATTTTTATAATGTATAATATGATAGGGTGAAATATGTAAATATTAAGTTATTCGTACCACAGCCTGTAGGCATACCCTCACGGTTTTACATTTCGAACGCAGCGAGGGAGAAATATACTATATTACAAACGAATATTATGATAAATATATACTTTTAGTCAGTGCTAAAACACATTTTTCCTGATAACAAATGTCCTATTTTGATACAAAGTCCGATACATTTTATGTGAAATTGACTCGAAACTCTTGTGCCTATGTATTCCATTTGAATTGGGGCTTTCCGTTCAACTGATTTGATTGATAAAATAATTATTATATCGATACCAAGTAGTTACTAGTTAGTACAAAGTACAAGGTTTATTTAAAATTTATTTAATATAATTAATATATTTATTTGACCGATATAATATAATGGTTGAAATAATTTATTTTGCATGCAATTGAATAACCATTCTCCTGGAACGTTGCGCTGCAAAACAAAATTACAGTTCTGATTTACAATTATTATAATTTATCTGCATTTTTTTGGTTAGACTCTCTGTGAAAAATGCTTTTTAAACAATATTAGATGAGTCCATAAATCATTTTCGCGTTAACTGTACTAATGAGTGACGACAACAGTTATCATAACTTATTATAACTAATATCAGTATCTGTTCGATGTAGGTACCATTAGAAATTTAAGTAAATTACACACAGAAATATTGTCAGAAAAACATTAAGTAAAATAATAAATTATTATTTGACTTTTCAGACTCGACTTTTAAACGCGTTTCAATGATTATATTCAAATAAAATTATTTCTAAATTATTAGTGCAATTTTACTGCAGTTGTTACAAACAAAATAAAATACCAGACTATAGTGTTCGGTATTTGCACTGCAATAACAAAATAGTGACCCTCGGGGGAGCCACTTCTTATATAATATCCTTATCACAATATTTATTACAAATAGGCAATAATGTGTTGATTTTTAATGATCGTTATCGATTAAGGACCCAAAGTAAACCTATAAAATACGACTACGATAAATATTTATTTAATTTTTATTTTAACTGCGTCATTTATGTCAATGGTTAGCGGTATTTTATGAAAATCATCAGGATTCGGCCTTATATTTTTGTAAACATGCAATTAGTTTTTCAAAATAATTATCGTGGATACAAGAACAATATTAACAAGTTGATTTGATAATAATTAGCGGTAAATATGTTTCTTAGTAAAGAAACACTCAAACACAAACAAAATACGTAACTACTAAGTTTATACCTACTTATTTTACATTTTTACATGAATTTGTAATCAACTGAATAAATAATTTTGATAGTCAACTTGCTTTATATTAAAATAATATTGTAAATATAGTTGAGAATTATCTCTAAAGATATTCACCAAAACGAATCCAAATAAAACCTGATTATTAATATGGTATTAAACAGTACACAAAAAGCTGAACGTGCCTCGGAATCAAATGAACGGACTTGGATGAGAGGGTTGTACGAAATTCCATAACATCGATTATAAACAAAACTGCAGAACAGACATGTATTATACAATAACAATATTAGTTGTAAATCTAAAGCACCACCGTTGTTATACACGGACTTGAACTTCTGGTTAATTAGACTTATTTCGTGAGCAACCGAATGACGTAATTTATTAAATGTATTAACATTTTACAGCGCATTAATTAATTCTGGCATACTTTACCTTATTGCATTGAAACGCATTCCAATTACTACAAAATATTTCAAAACGGATAAAACTATATTTTAATGTAGCAATATTACTCCGTGTAGAATACAAAAACCTCAGATAGTTTCGAACAACTTTACCGACACAGGTTGGGTAACTCGTTTAATTCCCGTATATTCTACTTTAATATTAAACTACTATAAATATGCAACGTTGCCAAATAGTTTTATTTAATACAGTCGTGTATGCCAACGAATTTGAACATAGTACTATGTTGTCCATTGATTTCCGCTTATTAATGTATACATACAAGTTTGACGATACCATTTTCGATGAAATTCTTTGTGACAGCTTTTTGAGCTTAACTTTAATTAATGCCGTATTATTACGCTTGATGTGCCTAGTACATTGTTTCCCCATCGAAATTTGAAATGTTAATAAATCCATTATAGTACTAATATAATTAGGTATGACATCATAAATACTTAAAAATATTATACAAAAACTTTTTTTTCTTGTAATTATCAAGTTCAAAGTGTATTATTTTTCATTAAAATATAACGATAATAATAATAAAGCCTTAGATATACCTAAATATTATAATGTTGAATATGTTGGTTCAGAACAACGGATTGCAATTAGAAATAATTGATAATTTTAATAAAATAGATGCGGATGATGATCTTATCAAAATTATCGTGCTATTGAAAATTGTATGTTAATATTTCATTATTTTGCTACTCGGAAAGGATACTGCTTGTAAGAATAGAAGGCCTAAGATAAATAATTTGAAATTTGTTCGGGTAATGAAGGTTAGTATTTAATTTACATATTATTTATTTAAATTCCAGAAGAATATGATGAATCATCGCATCCAAAAAATCGATTTTGGGTGAGTTTAATATGAAATGAATATTTTATATTAAGATAATTATAACTTTTAAGTGATTCATATTTTATAACAATGGTATTTCCATTTTCATATTAAAAATTCTATTCAGAAGCATAATGTCGGATAATATTTTTAGGTGAAATTCCGTTTTTCCACAAGTTAAACTTTAAAACGTATGTACAAAAAACATAAAGTTACCCTGATTGAATCTTCGGAGATTTCAATTTTATGTTTGATGATTAAATGAGATGCTCATTGCGTATGTGGTATTTATAATACTTGTGATATGATCTCCATCTATGTGTACCTAGTATGTAAACAGTTTTCTATCATCTAATATGCTATAAACACTTATTAGGTATTATATTAGGCCAATGTGTCTTACAAAACACGCCCACGATCCGTCTCTTTCTCTTTGAAGTATTCAGTCAAACGATCCAAATCTCAATGTTTCATCACAAAGTCTCTCATTCGAAATGTGGTTTAAATTAAAAATTCTTCTTTGCCCATAAAATGCGATACACTAAACTATTGCTACTCGGCTTTCACCCGTTACTTCTTTATAAACTATTCGTTCAACAATCTCGCTGACGGCCGATTATCACATACATTATCACGGTTTTTTTATTTTTTTTCGTATGGTTATTCACGCTAATCACCATCATTGCCTTCCGATCTGTGAACACTGATTATATCTAAATATTATTAATTTTTTTTTTCTTTAAATATACGATAAATTAATTTATATTAATACGTCTAACATAACATCTTCCTGTCATTAATTAATAATATTTCCCCTTCTCAATAATATAATTTTATAACATTATCGTTGTCACCCGTATTATTCATAAATAATAACTATGATATACAGTTACTGCGTTACCTATGATGAGTTTTCTTTCTTTTAATTAGATTTTATTTTGTAAATTATTAACTTCTGAGTTCAACTGGAAATCAAAACGTTAATCAAAAAGAAAGTTTTCTAAACTATTGACTGTGGCCTAATTAAATTGTATAAGTGAATAAGTTAAGTTTACTATCTCGGTTGGAAATCCAAAAGAAAGCTAGTTAAAAAAATAAATATTTAAATTTAAAAAAAAAAAAATATTTAGTAAGTCTGAATACATAAGTACTTACGATAGCAATTTATTTGAGTCATGCATTTATAAATAAAAGCAGAAATAATATAATAATTTATTTGGGTATCATAGTTAAAATTGTTTAATGTACGTCACATAGATACATTAATAAAGGGTCAGTGTCAGCCACTTTTATGGAACGCTAAAAGCGGATATGGAAACAATTCATTATTTCGTTTCTTTTCAGAGGTGAGTTATTTAGTCTAACGTAGAATATAATGCTTAAAACATGGGTTTCGCTCACCTAGACTCACATAAAATGTACAATATTTTTAATTAAAATTATTTCTACCTTAACATTTTTAGTCAATAATATGAAATATGAAATATGATAATAATGATAATAATAATAATGATAATTATAGAATAAAGAAGTTTATTGGCTTGTACCTTAAAATTTATAATCTACTGCCGATGTTAAAAAAAAAGTACCTGTACGACTTCTCCAGAACAAATTTATTGCTTTTTGAATACCCAGTTTTAAAAATTCCATTCAAGTCACATCCAAAGCAATTAATCTAATAAGTTTTTATAGTCTGGATAAAGCATTTTTACTGAAATAAAAAAGTTGCTGACATATAATTACTTTAGCACATACATAGCTATATGTAGCTTCACTTATTAAATACTTACATCAGTTGTTAAAAATAAATAAAATATTGTAAATTATGAATGTGTGATATATTATGGTAAAACCAGCTTTACGCTTAAACAGTTACAATGTTAAAAATAGATACCTATGATTTCTATAGAACCATATAATAGTAAAGGTTTTTGACCCATGAAATCTTGTTTGTTTTGTTTATAGGTTATAATATAGAGCTTATGCGGTTCTTTAAATATAGTTTTATCGACCCAAGCAAAATAAAATAAAAATATTTTGAAATAACTTTATCGAAAAGTTATCAATGGTTAACCGATAAGTTTTTATTTCATTGTAAACTATCGATATTGTTTAACAATATTTTGAATTAAGTAACTTAACCAACTAAAATACTATGTTGAGTTTACACTTCAATAAAATTATTGACTATATATTATAATACGGGTAAGATATAATCATTTTCCGTTAATAGAATAACGATATTCCTCGTAACAAATAATACTTTGGTGGTGTATAATTTCAATAGAATATTTGAGGTAAAATGGTCAGAAATATTCACTTCCTGGATATTAGGCGGGTTTGTTTTTGATTATTATTCGAACGAACCATTTTGTTCTCAAAGGTTTATAGTGGTCTTAGATTATTCTTAGACACCGTGGAATTTACATCGAGATAAATTATTTTCAATTCGGTGTATAGGTTTTTACAAGAACACAGGAAATCTATAAAAAGTTAGTATTTTTTTTTTCAAGGTTCATGTAAAAGAAATTTAAACAATACCTATATTATTATGATTTTTTTTTTTTAGTAATTTATATTTTATTTTGGAACATTATCTTGTGTTTAGTCAACTACTATGAATTTTCTAGAAAAGCTATAAAAGTACCTTTTGAATTGATTAATATCAATATCTCGGTTTCAGTTTAATATTATGAATACGTATACATTTATTTGTACAAGAATAAAAAACAATTATTATAATTATTTTAGAAAACACGCGTGTTATCGTAACAACTAATATCACAAGTGTTAAATATTTTAGACTTTAATATATAATCTGTTTGACCGACATTTTTCATAGAATTTATCAAAAATATACAGATGTAACGTTTGAAAGGATCGTGATGATAATTAAGAGATGAATAATAGTTGCAGAAAGGGAGGGACAACTGTGAGTCGTTCGTAGGCACGCACATAGGGAATAAATCAATTACTTCATAATATTATTATTTGGGGGTAATAAAAGGATAAAGTTGAATGGCACGAAAATCCACGAAATGGCAAATAGATTGGTGGACCTACATTTTCAAAGGAATAATGATGATTCTTTGTGATAAGAAATAATGGTGGACAATTAGTTTTCTATTGCATGGCTTACTGACTTTCCAAAACGTCGATTCTCTATAAGCAGTTAATGATAAATTTTAAATATGGGTATATCTGACAGCCAAAGTATAAAAATGTAGTAAATCAGTAAAAACATGATATGAATAGCGATTTTTTTTTCTTAAAGGAAAACGCAATAGTTATTCAAGTTTGAAGAGATATTATTATAATACCTAGGTATCATAAAATATATAACATTCAAAAATAGTGATATATCAGTTATGAGGGCATAATAATATTTAAAAAGGTCAAAAGCTATAACTTAAAGAGAAGCAATAAATTGAAAACTGAATTTATTATCATAGGTCGCGAGTGAATTTAAAGTCTAGGCTTGCGTATAAAACCATGTACCTCATGATATACAGACGAGTACAGATCTAAAAACAATCGAACCATTTTTTTCAATTATTAGTATTTAAAGCCATTCCCCATAAAGGTTTTACTTGTACCAATAAATAATGAAATAAAAAAAAAAAATTGGACGGGTACTCGCTCTGCTGTACAGTAGAGGGTGGAGTGCCCCTCGTTCATATGTTAGGTCATTATAATGAATTTGTTAAATCTGAATGCAATGCTAGGTATCGTTGCATACACAAAACGATTCTGAACGGAGATACGATTTGTTTGGTATATACAGGGTGATCTGTTTATCATGCTCACCCCCATTTTTGGTCGTAAAAATGTTATAATTTGGATTTTTTTTTTTAAATTTTTAAGTTACCATAACAACTATGTTTTTCACTATTTTTTTTTTTTATGAAATTCTTGGTATGTCCTGTGGTAATACAAACTTTGTTTTTTCAAATGGGAATCCCATATTTTCCACGTGAAATAATATTCAGTTAATTTTTCTGGAATTTTTGGTGTAACGTTATCAAATTTCGGCCCAGTATTTTCGGAGTTATTCAAATTTAAAATTATGTGTTTGAAGGTGTTAAATGAATTAGCTATCTGATTAAGCTTTAACATGTAGCTTCAACATTACGCAGATATTAACGCAGGACTTGATAAGTATGTACTAATGCACCACACTACCATGTATATAAAGGTAATAATCAATATTGATAAATACCGTTCAAAGGTCGGTTTCTCAAATTAGTAGCAAATAGCGCTGACAAATTACATTAAAATGTTATGTATTATAGGAATATTTCCGTAATAATTAAATTAAAATAACTCAAAAACTACTCGTTCGAATTTTGATTTTGGTACATCAAAATTCACAGAAAAATTATTCCAATGGTATACCGCAGTGAAAAAAGGGTATTCCCATTTTAAAAACAAAAGTTTGTATCGCCACAAACCATACTAAGGGGGGTACAGAAAAAAAAAATAGGGGACAACATAGTTTTTGTGGTGATTTGAAGAATAAAAAAAAAAAATGTACAAATTTTGTCATTTTTACGACCAAAAATGAGGGTGAGCATGATAAACAGATCACCCTGTATAATACACTTATATTATGTTATATTTAAATTGTAATATTATGTCACAATTTTCTTTTCAAACTTTTTTGAAAGTAATTGTGCGTATGTATTTCAACAATTTTTGAATGAGAGTAAAAACAACTTCTGTCGAATCTTCTTTAACATTTTTAATAACTTTGTCCTAGCCAAATTTTTTTTATAAAAAAAAAAATTAAAAAAATTGATTAAAAAAAATGAATATCTAAACAACTGATGAAGGTTTCAAGTTTCTGTGACATATATTTTTGAATAATAATAAATATTTAAAACCGTTTGAGGATAAATCATTATTTTATGTAATTTCGTAAAAATTTAAAATTCAGACGGTCACAAAAATATCTCCTTAATGTCCAGTAGAAATTTTTTTATAGAAATTTGAAGAAAATCTTATGGAAAACCTTGCATTAAAATGTTGAACGTTAAATATAAATACCAACAATTTTATGAATATTCAACTACAAAATAGCTTGTCAATTATCGCGATTTTGACATATTTCATAATCATTTGATCTTTACGGTTTTATAAAATAAATGTGTCACACGATTTTTAATTTTTTTAATTGCAATAATTATAACTTAAAATGAAACTTGTATTAAATTTTCAAGATTTTTTGGATAACCAAATTTTTTTTATCAATATTTCAAAAAAAAAAAAATTCTTGATCATAAATACTTCGAAAACTTAACCATGTATAGAAATCGTTAATGTAAAAATTTGGTGAAGTTTTCAATTACTTGCGGTTTTTGAGTTAGAATATTTAAAAAAATGTATTTTGTCAAAACGTGGTTTTACGTAAAAATTCCTGTTTTTTCCCTATTTTTTTTTATGGTTTTTCCCGGTGCTTTTAAAAATTATTGAGAATTTTTAATTTTTGACTAGCCCAATTACTATCTAAATTCACTTTCCTTTCAGAAGTAGAGCTGTATAAGGAAATTAAAGCATTTTTAATGCTCTAAAATATGATGACAGGTACAAAAAAAAAAAAACGAATGGGCCTCGCTCTGCTGTACAGTTGGGGGTGGATTGCACCTCGTTTATAGGATAGGTCATTATTACAATGAATTTGTTAAATTTGAATGCAATGATAGAATCATTGTATACGAATAACGATTCTGAACGGAGTTAATATGTTTGTCTAAAATGTGTATATAATAATATAGTATTTTATATTTAAATTGAATTATAATGCAATTTCGTAAAACTTTAAATTTCAAACAGTCATACAATTTTTATTTTAAGACCAGTAGAAATTTTTTTATATATTTTTGAAGATTGGCTTATGGATAATCTAGTGTTAAAATTTTGAACCTTAAGTATAAACAGAAAAAATTTTATGAATCTTCAACTATAAAATAACTTGAAAATTATCGTGATTTTAATATATTTTATACAAATTTGAGCTTTATGGGCTTATTAAAAAAATGTGAGTGAAACGATCTCCGACATTTTTTAATAATGGTAATTTTAACTTATTATAAACCTTGTATTAAATTTTCAAGAGTTTTTGGTCAGCCAATTAAATTTTATAGATGTTTAAAAAAAAAAATTTTTCAAAAATTTAAAATTTTAACTGTCTAAAAATAACTCAAAATATGTCAAATTACTTTGAAAACTCAACCATGTACAGAGAACGCCATTATAAAAATTTGGTGAAAATTTCAAGTTTTTGCGGTTTTTCATTTTTGAGTTAGAGCATTTTAAAAAAAAGGTATTTTGTTGTTTTTCAATTTTTTTAAAAAGTATTAAAAATGTTGGATTTTTGACTTCCTCAAGTACCATCTACATTCTCTTTTCTTTCCGAAAAGTTGCTGTTTAAGAAAATCGAAGCATTTTTATTACTAAAAATCGTGTCCTCAGACACAAAAAAAAAATAAAAAAAAAAAAACACATCATTATAAAATCAATAGATTCCATCACACCGTTCAGAATGTAAAATGTTCTCACACAAAATTATTTTTGGAATTTTAAGTAAAATTATACCTCAAAAATTATGGTAACCGTAGTACTAATAATATCCACAATTATTATTGTATTGGCATAATATTCTGGGATAGAATTCCTTATAAAAAGTGTGTTTTTATTATAATTCTTCAGTCCTTGGTACGTTTAGTTACATTTTTAGTAACAACAAGAAATTAATATACAACAAAATAACATCCACCTTAAATGGTTGCAATTTCATATTCATTCTGGATCGTAGCCCAGGACTTTAAGTACGATAAGTTTTTATACTTAAATAAACTTGTCATTGAATGAAATTATTTAGAAAAAACCATAGTAACTTAGGTAAGCATGATGGGTAGCAAGAAAAATAATGTGGAACTTCATTATTTTTCTTAAATTCACATAAGACCGAAAAATTAGAAACAATGTTTTATTAAGTTATAAGGAGAATAATTAGGTTTTTATTTTTATATAAATTTACTATCTATTGGTACTGGATTTGTAAAAAGTAGGATATTCCTTTGATAGCTGAATAAATATTGAGTTGTAGTGTTTTAAAAAAAAAACTGTAAATGTGTGTAATTTAGTTGTTCTGTGAATGTACATTTAAAATTATATATTTAGTTTATTCTACTTTGAGATCTCTGTGTTATAAATGTTCTTTATTGACCATATTCTATACATACATATATGTCATAATATTTATAAAAATATATTCAAGATATTTGGCAGGATTTCTAATGATCAAAATTAACAAAATATATCAGGAGAACTTGATTCAATGAATGTTTAGACGTTATCGATTTAATAATTTAAATAAATAATTATGTAGCATGGTATGGTGAAATGGTCTGCCGGATGGATGACCGAACGGGCCGAATGTCTTTACACATATTATATTACTCAAGTGTTTAACCCCCTATAGTTCCACTAACTTAAAAACAACCTACAAACCAAATAACCCACATGGAGATTTAATTGAATGCAGTTTCCAAATCCCTCCATGATAAAAATATTTAAAAAAAAAATACATCATAAATATTCGTAAAATAATGTTTTCGATATTGCAGTGTATAATGAATTGGACAATACAGTCTGGAAATAACTTCGTTTAAAGGTACAATATAATTTAAATTATTATTATTATAACACTACAGAGCTGCAAATTTTGCTGGTAGCGATTTTTTTTTGATTTATAGAAAAACATGGAATTTTTTTACATAGTAAATTGAATAATGTGTCATTCAGATTTGTAATTTTAACTATAAACGTTAGATTCTAATTGAAACGAGGAATATATATTATTTAAAATGTCATAACAATTTCATTAAATTAGGTATATTTTACATTTTTCACTGCATTTATATTCATGTTCATCTTTAAAAAATATTTTATACTGTTCCATTTCCATAACATAACTATTTCAATATTATACGACTTTTTTTTTTATTAATGATGATGATTCGCAGAAACTATTCGAAAATTATAAAAACAGAATAATTAAAACATTTCGTAATATTTTACAACTTATTACTTACTATAGAAATACATTTTGAGAAATGTATTTTTTAGTTATAGTATATATACCTTATGATGTGTTAATTATACATTTCTTATAGGGTTTTTGGGTTTAAAATTTAAATGTATTCACAATGATATTATGCATAATATTATGCTCTCAGAACTGACCAGAAAAGGAAATTCTGACATCGGCGCATCTCTAATATACGGTCAATTTATCCTGGCACCCATTGGACAGAATTTCGATTAAAAAAATAGTTCTATACAATGGTAATGATTAGGTAACAATATTTTCAATCGCATAAAACATATTTTATAACCGTCCATAAATCCGTTTTCCACGACTAAAAATCTTCATGTTGTAGTGTTATTATATATTAACATATTAATATAATATACGTACCTATACCATTTCCAGGATCAACCGTCCAATTGGTTAAGGTCCTGGCACCAGGGTGAAGTTATACATTATCGTGCCCATTTAAGAATAAGTTCTTGTCGTATTATTGTATTAGCATAATGCCAAAAGATTTTTAGCCAAAATTCCAATGCGGGATACCGAGGGAGTAAGGGTCTCGACGTGCATATTATATTATCATCGCAGTTATATTATATCGTTTTGTGTATACTTTGTATACAGTATAAATCATAGCGTTCTGTCTGAGCTAACGGAGCGAACGACTCATGGGAAAAGTCAAACGTTCCATTTGTTTTCTCACCGTTTTCTCTACTTCATTCCAAACGCATCGTCATATAAGGACGAAACGTTTACGCCAACGACGCGTGTTGTGTTCGTTGCGTCGCGGCGGTGGTGCCAGTGATACAACAACTGAATCCGGACGCATTACGGCACGCGAACAATCGTCTCAATTATCGTAAGATGTAATGTCACTGCGGATCGTAGGAATAACGGTATAGGGACAAACTAATCCACCCCGCCCCCCCCCACTCACACAGTCAAGTATTAAACATATTACTGACATCCAGACTATTAATTGTAAATAGACATTATAGGTTGTTCCTCGAAAACGTTACTTATCTACGTCCATCTTACACTAATACTGTAGTGTTTCAATTCGTTTTATCGCAGACTTGTTAGTAATTCATGGTACGATATTAAGGTTCTCACACACTGCTGCGGTAATCGATACGGTATCGGTACGGTACACTATTTTTACTTACATGTACCGTACCCATACCGTATCGCGTACCGCAGCAGTGTGTGAGAACCTTTATGATTATTTAGATAGGTTATTAGCTCGAATCATGTCGGTGGCCCATTAATAACTCGATATCGGTTCCGTATTAAAAATAAGACCTGGTAGACTTGGCCGGGCTACGGGTCCTATCCGAGGTCCGGGGCCCCGGACTGCAGCTCCGGCTGCCCCCCCCCCCTCATCAGGAAAAATTAAAAACGGAATTTTCCATTTAGAACACATGCGGCCGAACGATTTCATTTTTGGTGCTCCGGGATCGAAGATTTGGCGATTCCTGTCCAGGTTGTCGTAATAACAGTAGTAATATAGCAAATAGTATTTAATATGACACAACCCTTTGTTATTGAATATACGTGTAGATAGATGAGTGGTTTTTCGTGGTTTAGTGACGGATAAATCAAAGTAATATCCTTTCATAACGGACACCCTATAAGATGGAATTACAAGATGTCTTTACGCCGAATCTGTGAAATTTCTCATTTCGTGAATGTGACAGCTTTTTTTCAGTTGAACACCGCTGCTTACATTCGGTAACACATTATTTGCAGGTGAGTTCTGATCGGCGTTACGTAATATTATATTATTTTGGTCATTGCTACACGGAGATATGTTTGTCAACGCTTTTCGGGAGTTACTGTCTACATTATTCGTGTATTTATTCTACTCATCTGTCAATCAGATGAATTGGATAAAAGTTAACATATTGGTATAAATTATTTAATACAAACTATAAAATTTCGCAAAATATTTAGGTACATCGCATGCAAAAAGTACGGATTAAAATAGGTAACTTAACGATAATAGACGATGATGCTCAATTTTTTAGAGTGTAAATACTTTAGGATAATTATATGCTATATAAGACATCGAAATACGGATTTGGTATATTATTATATATATTTTTCATAAATAATTATTAATTTTATACATTACTTTTAATATTTGTACCATCTATTTTCTGTTAATAATCGCCATTTCTTTAAAAATAATATGGGTCAAATGTCAAATTTCAAATTAATTAAATAATTTTCTTTTTTTTAAAAAAACGATGAGGACAAAAAAAAAAATCTTTTTTGGATTTTATGGGGTTTTATGCGACACGCAATATATTATATTGTTAAATATTCTTATTTTTTTTTTTTTTACTTCGATTAATCAAATAATTGTTATATTGTATTAATATAGGGAAATTTACTTTTTTAATTAATTATTGTCTTTACGTTTTCATGCAATCGGCCGCGGCAGTTTTATGACGTTATCGTAACTGAGTCAACGTATCGACAGCATTGATTTCATGAAATCGGCAATTCCACAAAATTTCGCCTATTACATATGTATATCATTACAAACCTCATCTTGGTTTCACGTTCGTATTTTTTCACATCACGGTTTACCACTAGGCGATTAGGAAATCAAATCATTTCCTTACCATCCTCATCAGGACAGAAAACATTTCATTATTCCGTACGTACTGCGTCTTGTCGAGACTCTACTTACTATATCTTCAATTACCATTATACACTCTAGACTCTAGAGTATAATGGTAATAGAAGATACGCAGCGAAAAACATAATCAAAAGAAAACTTTTTTTCCTCTGCTTATGGATTGCAATCGAATAAACACACACACACACTCTATATAAATTATATGTACAACTATTCATACATTTTGTGCAAACCTTATAGTTATAGTATAAAAATAAAACACCGAAATTAATTTTTACCAACAATCCTGTAATTTATTTTATTGTTTACCAGTGTTATGTTCTGATATTTAGATGTACTTTGTAATACTTACGTACAAAATATAACAATATAGTATTCGTATTCCTAAGTCTATATTATCGTGTTAATCTAAAATCAGGAAAAGTAATTAAATTAAAGTAAAAATGCTTTGATAATTATTTATGTGTATGCTAAAGGCATTTATTTAATTGCCACAATTATGGCTTGTATGCTATAAAATAATTTTGTATTTATTTTAATTTAAAAGAAGTACTGCACAGTTTGTAAATAATATTGTAATTCTTGATTTAAATATTTCACTTCAGCAGGATTTTTTTCTCTCGCACCAAGAACAAATAATATTTTTGTTGTTTACATAAATTATTATGAATTTACCGTTTTCGTTGTGAATACAATTGTAATAGTTCTCTCCATTTTTTTTTTCTACAAGATTCTATAGCATAAGTATATATAATTTAATCGTGTGTTTATTTGCTTCTTGTGTGGTATAAATGTATAATTAATATGATACAATTACTATAGAATATTTCTCGTTATCATATATTTCACTTTATTTTAGCAGAAGTATACTTAAAAGCTAAAAAAATAAAAAAAATAAATACCATGGGGATTTAATATTTTATAACAGATATTTATAACATCATGGTAGAGATTACCATCGTTAATAATCGTAAAAGTTATTTATTTACGATGTGATAATCATAGAATAAACTATGGACTATCATTATTGTACTACTCGTGACTCAACGTTTCATCTATAATATAATATAAAGTATTATTTATATACCAATGGGTGTTATTTTACCATGTAATATCTGTTTAAGTCAAAACTAATATAAAATAAAACAAAGGAAAACCTATACGTTACATATCTCACACCAGTCGTAATATATGCATGTAATACCGGGTCTACCTCAACAGGAGATGAAAATAATAGAATAACTATTTTCGAAAGAAAAGTGTTAAGGCGAACTAATTTACCTTGATATAAC
Source organism: Chaitophorus viminalis (assembly GCA_025469195.1). Lineage (NCBI taxonomy): Eukaryota > Metazoa > Arthropoda > Insecta > Hemiptera > Aphididae > Chaitophorus > Chaitophorus viminalis. Next base: position 64,985 of record JAIPRK010001252.1, read on the forward strand.
CCCACACCCAAAGACGAGAGCGAAAGATAAATGACCAGTTGAATAAATTATAAAAAAAAGACAATTTTGTTAAATTTATTATAGGTGCAAGGTTAGAGTGGGCAGACCACGTATGGAGGGCTGAAAATAGTATAGCCGAAACAGTACTCCTGAACAATATATTAAATAAGAAAAGAAAAGATCACGTAATTGGCTTAAGAAATGGAGAGACAGTCAAGAAGAAGACCGGAATGGAATGAAAAATTAAGTTATGCGCATAACAAGGAAAAATGGAAGCAACTAGTATTGACTGAAAAGGGCCTAGATGGCATATAAAAGCAAAAAAAAAAAAATGTACATCTCACACTATATAATATTTGTATTGGCAAACATTTATTTTACTGTATTGAATCAACTACCTACACAACACACGCGGTACATGTCTGTTTTTGCAAGTTAACATACATAGTACGTCATAGTCACATGTATATAGGATACAACAAACATTATGTAGATGTATATACTTTCGTCAGGCATAATGATATGACGCATTGGTTGTTAAAGTCGCAAGTCGCTATAGCTTCCGGATGGATGATCGTTTGGGCTTCTAAGCCATGACTTCAAAACGGATGTGCCAAAGCTATAGCAAAATTTATTTAAATATTATGGTGTCCCGAATTTTACGTAAAGTACATTTTTTTCGATTCTAGCGATCTTAGACAATGATCTACGATTACATAATTCATTTAGAATACTTTAGAATTAACATTTTTTTTCCTTATATTTTTCGATATAACTGTTTGTCAAGAAATATTACACTTTATAGTCTTTACATAACTATAATTTAATATAATTCAATAATATTGTGAATCTAAAAAATTGTTTACATTTATTATTTTTCCAAAGTTATACAATGTTATCTTATTATTAGTAGCATTATAGCTTTTAATATTGTTATTATTTTCAATATCTTATCAATTCTCGAAAGATTCCTAATTCACTCTTGAACCAATAATATTTTTTAAAAGCATATTGTTCAAAAATAAACACATATAAGCCGATGGAAGCGAAAAAACTCTACAAATTTTCCCACCGCATTGATTTAAGTCACAAATTGTTAAACCTATTAATATTTAATCTTGTATCTCTTAATTCTTTGTTTTTTTATAGGCTAATAACCCCATGATGTTGAAGATTTTATTTTAAATAATAACAAAAAACAAGGCCAATTTAACAAATAATAGCGTTTCATTATTATTGTAGAATGAAAAACGATATGACATTTTGTTATTTTTTATGTTTCTTTTATTTTTTTTTACATAGGTATACGATTCAGTTCAAACATTTTAAAATCAGTTAATTATTTTTTTATGTTTATAAATTATTACCGTAATAAGTAAGAATATCTCTATAATGTCTCAAAAAAATCTAACTTGCTTGTCAAGAAACTGTTGTCATGTTAAATTAATAGTCATGAGTTAGTCACTTTTCGGTTGGTTCTTGAGTTGGAGGGAGGGGTGAAACCAATAATAGATAAAGTTGTATCTTTCTCCTTCATCAGACTTTTATCCAATTATACTCCTTTTCCTCGCCATCGTTATTGGTTAATAGTTTATATCTGTCAAGCATTACGGAACATAAAAACAATAGTAGATAATCTAAGAAAAATCAAATAACCAAATGTCTGTTCAAAGATATTTGTTTGTAAAATAAAAATACTAGTTCGTTAACTATGGCCTATGGAAATGGTAATTTTTTATTACATAAGATTTAATTTGGTTCAAATTTTCATTTCAAGAGTAAAATTAGGATAACATTTTACTACAACCGTTATGACAGAATATAATGTAAAGTTCATTGTACCTACTATCGATGTTGAAATTAAAAAAATAATTATTCGGAATGATTTAACTGCGCTTTATTATACAACTTGAATAGACATAAAAACATTCATAATAGTATCGTGGATGTAGGTACATATTATCAATAAAGCAACTTATTGAATTATACATTGTGTTAACAAAAATATTCATGAGTATTAGCAAATATAGTGATACAAATAATAATGACTTTATTTTATGGTATAAATGTGTTTTTTTAAATTTTTTTTAGTAATCTTTATCTATTTAAAAAAGATAATCAGGATATTTTCCGGAGGGTAAACATAAATAAGGACCTATATTCTTAATTAACAATGATAAACAAAAAAATAATATCGGAATAGAAGTTTCTAAAAATTAATGACTTATCAATAAAGAATGAAAATGTACTTTATGTGTAACATTACATATATATATATATATATATTAAGTATAGATATGAAGAAGCAAAAAAAAAAAACAATGTTTTATTTGTATAATATTAATTATTATCATTAGAAAATTAAAAGCTAAATCTGCAAAGAAATAATCAATATTTGTATAATATTGGAAACGTTAGTATATACCAAGTACATGACCAATTTACTACGAGTATTTCGAATATTTAGATGTAACTAATCTAATAAATTTAATAGTGACTTACTTTATGTTTGAAAATGATAACATTTGACGTTTCATTTTGCTACCTACCAAAAAGTTTTTCTGCTGCGAAGATATATTTTATATACATATAGGTAATAATATGTGTATCAACCAATTTATCAAAAAACTACTCATATTAAACTTTGGTGGTTACCTTACTGCGACCGCTAAACAAATATAATACAACTATACAAGACGAATACAACATTTATTGGTTATTATGGTTGTTGTTGCGATGGAATGGTGACATAAGGTTATTAATTCCGTAATGTATTGGCGTATTATAATAATCGGTACTTTTCAGTTATCTCGATCGACGCTTCGAACATTTTCAATTTGTTTTTAGAAACTATAATAATGTATTTTTATTTTTTAGCAAATCAAAAGCAGCAGTCTACCTGATGAGATAACTGCACAGATTATAATTTATGTACTTCGTCCGTACCATTAGATGTTGTATGGTAAGATAGAGTCCTCGCTTTGACCGTATAGCAATAACAGGGGCCGCTATACTACCTACTATCTGTAGATCACAACTCGGTGCAGGTTCTATAGCTAGAAGGTGCCCGGGATAGTCGAATTGTAATTATTACCTACAAAGAAACGGTCGAATTGCATTTGGATTAATAAAAGGTAATAGTCGAACTGTACTCGTTCAAAAAAAGAATTACGAATCGAACGTGTATAGTGAAAACCCGTTAAAAATATTACGAATCTTATGTTTACGAACGCTACGACGGACGTACTATTTAATAGCATTATATTCGTATATATTATAACGCAGATAACCAAAAATCGACAAAATATAATATAATATAATAATATAATACAATAATTATAATGTATAAATATATGATTAACATAATGTGATGTATAAAACAACCATTTTTAACCACGCCAATGATTAAAATCCTTGTCAGTCCTAATCCTGTAAGTAGGAAGGAAAATGATTAAATACTTTGAGTAAACACTCATTTTCCTTGTTTAACTCCTTCAAATGTATGATAATTTTGCCCAAGTGCAATTTGATTACTACCTGCTTTTTACCCGAGTGCAGTTCGACCATTACCTTTTTTAAACCCAAGTGCAATTCGACTAAAATAAGTGCAATTCGACCATACCCATGGTGCCCTACACGTTTCGCGTCCGTTAGAATCCACGTAGTTGTGGGTTAAGGGTCACAGTCTCACAGATCTATGACCCATTGCCGGGCTGCGTAGAATAATAATTTATTCGAAAAACTGCGATTACGTTTTCGAATGGGAGCACGACCAATATAATAATACGTTTAGCCGAGATAAGACACAATACGGTAGGTGCGCAAAATGGTCCCTGTAGCCGCAGTAGCGTTCCCATCGATTTTTTTTGAGAGTGTACTATACTACGTTAACGAGCCTATCGTTAAAATATTTTTTATGATTATTACGGTGATGGCATTGAAGGAATGAGATGTGTGGGTGTTAATATCAACAAAAAATTCAAATAATAATAATAAATTGATTGTACTACGAAGGGATAAAATAATATCCATTACAAAAATAGTCCAAAATTGTAAACGATCGTATTAAATCAATTGTTGTATTATAATTTATATCACTTCATCATCTGCTTGAGAGTATACGTAGTATATACTCGTGAATTTTCAAAATAATGTTGAAAGTATACGGCGTATAATATGTAGTATACCCTATGGGAACACCGCTTCGGCTGTAGGTCGTTGGTTATGCAAATGCCGCAATACGAGTAATTCGACGAAACGCTCTGATGTCACGCTTTCGGTAAGTACCTGGCTACTATGGTTTACTACTCACCACTTCACCGGTGAGCCCGACCACCGCAGCTCGTCCACATTGCCGCATCGACCACGGTTATTCTGTTGCGCCGTAATACCTCGAGATCCGCAACAATGCGAGCAAACGTCGTTTATGTTTCCGACGACTGCAGTGACGGATCGGACGGAGCAAAACGGTGTCCACTCCAAACTTTATCGCCTCTCACTCCATTGTGATATTATTGGAAATAAATTGCACGACAATTCTGGTGCCATGTACAGAACTTGTGAGTTTTTTTTTTTTTTTTTATCGGCCAACTTCGACTTATAAGGTCTGTTAAACAACGGTTATACGTAATGTTTAGAGTTGACGATCAGCACGAAACGATGAATGCAGTGGCGGATCTAGGATTTTTTTTAGATTCTGAACGGAGTGATGGAATCTATTGGTTTTACAATGATGTGTGTTTTTTTTATTTTTTATTTTTTTTTTTTTTTGTGTCTGAGGACACGATTTTTGGTAGTAAAAATGCTTCGATTTTCTTAAATAGCAACTTTTCTGATAGGAAAGTGAATGTATCATAAAACACGGATGTAGGTGCCAATCGTTATGTTAACGATAATAAATAAGGCACTGAGGTCTAAGAGCAAAAATAGCCCTTCTGGATCTAACTACAATCGTGAAATCCTATAGGCTATATAGGATTACAATATGTTTTATGCAAAGCTTTAACCCTCTCCGTCTCATCTCAAAAAAATCTTCCTTCGGCTCCTCCGCAATCGAATAGGTAATGGTCGGGTCACCATGTTTCACGTGCGCACCGACCCCGACTTCGGTCGGATATTGTCTTGCAAATGTGAACTAAAACTCCACGGGGAGACTCCTAGCGGTATATTAAACCTTCGGGTCAGTTGTTTGCGTCCGTGTCTCGTGGCTATTGCTTATTGGGACATAACTATTGCAACGTCGCAGTCAGGTTAGGAAAACGATATCGGTACATGATCAAATGTGTGCGCCATGTACCCATGTAGTGTTTCGGGACATCCGTCTACCGAAACATAATGTTTTCGTCTTATATATTCTCATATAGTTATATTCTATTTATATATTATGCTTTTGTGTTTATGTATAAAATGTGTGTAGCAAAAATAAAATACGAACTTTCTTTAGAACAGAAACGCTTGGCGTAATAGTACTTATTTAAAAAAGATTCGGGGATTCAAAAAAAAACTATATTTTAATGTACGCCAAAAATTCGTGGAAAAAAATGAAAACCCGGTGTAAGGGAATTGAGTAATTTTCAAAATTGCAATGTTAAACATTCAAGACTCATGTATTATTATAACGCAGATAAAATATATAAATACACGGATACCTAATGATTAATTTAATGGGATGGATGTAGCTGACACACACAAGCAATAAGGGTTTGTTTATTCACAAGTAATGCACAGTCATAAAATATTTTCTTTCATTTTATCGTAAGAATCTTAATCATTCTCATTGTTATAGTATTTTCGTATAAAATTACCAAATAAATGCGCAATGATTGTTTGTGATCGTGCTGAATAATTACTTCAAACTTTTGCATTATAATTACACATTATTTGTTTTAAAAGTTACACACCTGCATAGGATGTAATATAGTGTTCTCGGGTCTTTCATTATACTGAAATAAAACGATTCCATGGTATTTAATTTACCGAGGATTTATTACTATTTGTTATGTGTGGTGGATACATAGTTTATGATAGCAACAGCGATTTATACAACACTGTAAACTAAATTATTAATTTTAACGTTCAACTTATAAGTTTCGAACAAAGCACGAAAGCATAAACGACAAAATAATTATTCATGATGATGTAGAATTCAAAAACATAAATATAACTTCAACGATCTTCCCAAATAAAAGAGACGAGGTTCTGCCACGTTAGTATATTAATGTTATAATATACATACTTATTAAAACGACGTATATAATATGAAACAAATGAAAACGCGCTGCAGTATGTTTTGAAATAAAAGTGCAAGTAAGGTAAAAATTGTGAAATAAGTGTATAGTATTATCTATTGTACGATAGTACCGGCCAAAGAATGCGGATATTATGCCTCATTATAATGAGGATGGTTTCTTATATGTCTTTGTTTATGTAATTTTATGATTGAATATACACGTGGAAACTAATTTTATAATTTTATGATAATAATTTGGATTGAAAATATAACATTTTTCACATTGTTGTGTTTTAATTTGTATAGGTTTTAAATCTAACAAGTAGTTTAGAATCTTGCAATAAAAATCACGAGTAACTGATCTCTTGGTAATTTTATTTAATATTTTTAAATTTTTTTTATTATTTTAAGTTTCCCGGACAAAGTCATCCAAGCTTATTGTTGATTGAATAAATCTCTTGGTAATGAAATGTTAAGAAAAACAAAAATATTTAATAATACCCGGCCTCATAATTACTTTTTTTTAAATAAAAAAAGATGGAAGCAATGAAAACAATTTTAATTGGAATACTAAACTGAAACCTAATGGTTGAGCTAGAATGTTCGAAATTATTTCGGTGAGCAAGCTAAATATTGGTTGAAAGCATTCCGATTATTATTGATAAATTATCGATAAAATGAATGAATTGAAAAAAATAAAAAAATAAAAAAAAAATAAACACTTAAAAAACTGTACAGTATAGGTACGTATAATTTAATAGCTGCATGGAAAACGGTCGGCATTATCTAGGAAGTAGCAGTGGCCAGTGAACCTCATCTAACCTAACCTAATCTATGTTGATTCTAAATAGCATCATTAGAATTTTCTTTGATGACGATTTGTCAGTGTACTATCCAAAAATGTGTATTACCCAATCACCCTAGTTTGCGAAACACTTTGATTTATAATACATCTGTCCGTGCACGAATGATTCGGACGATGGACTTTATATGATCATCACATTACATAGATAATTATGAAGTCATATAGCTGCTCTTCGTGTCAGCGGTCACTTCATCAATGAATAATTAATATAACTACATATACTTTTATTTTCCGTTGCAGTTTATGGAGATGTCCAAGATGCATTTAAGTACACGACCCTTCTCTATTCGAGAACATTTGCATGGTATTTACTATTTTATTTACTAATATTTCTAAGGCGTGTAATCTATCGGTTAATTCGTCAACTACGTTGGTCTCTAATATTATTTTGGTTTTCGATACTCAAACGTCGCTACAGATCTCAACATTAGTTACTTATACGTAATTATAAAGTGCAGTGCTTTGCATATTTTTGACTACCGTTATTGCATCTAAGTTATTGTGAACTATTGAATTATCAAATACCTAATGAAATAAAAACGATGATATCTACAATAGACAATTTTACGCACGTTCGGTACCAGTATAAAGTGATTCGGTTGACAATTACTGTTCTGTGGAAACATATTACTTCCCAAAATAGTAATAACTTTGATAATATATATATATAAAAAAATAAAAACGATTTAACTTGTGTTCGTTCTTGGTTTGAGAAAATACCACGATGATTTTTGGAGAACTTTTAATATAATAAATAGTTTAAAAAAATTATTGAAAAAGCAAAGTTAACAATTTGAAAATATTTAATATATTTTCAACATTTGTTCAATGATACGTATGCTTAAGTATTATTTGTGCTTATCTAAGTAGTCATAAGAATAAGTATTTTTCAATTAAATAAACTCCAAAATCTGAACTTAATATTTTTTTTTTTTTTAATAAATATTTTCAAAAAGTCTACATTCATACTTCACATTTGAAACGTATAAAGTTATAACCGACTGAAAGAAAATAGGACCGATATTATTTTATCCATTGTCGTGTTGGTCGTATTATTTATTTACATTTGAAAACAATGACGAGTCATCTCAATTATCGCACTATTTATTATAACATGACTACATTCAATTTTTTTTTCCACTACTTCGTCAATGATTGAAAAATAGTGAGAAATGAAAAAAATTGGTCAAAGTTTTCACCATAATGATTTAATGACTTTTGATGTATATTTTATAACTAGTAAAGTATTTGAAGCATTAATAGAACAAAAAGAAACATGGTTTTATGCTAAATCTAGAATAAAAAATGTTAGGTATTTCAACTACGCATAAATGATTTGAAATTAAGAATATGGAGCACTTTAATTTCAAGTTTATTTTTATATAACGTGTACATATTTTTGGACATTGAGGATACTATATAATTATTTTTTATTGGAAAGTACTTCAAAATATTTAAATAATTTTCTCATTTAAATTATGTACCTACATATATTGTTTTTTTTTAGCATATGATTATAGAATATGGTTTACATCGTTAGCGTAAAAGATACTTATACTTATACGTACTGGTAAATTTCGTAAAAGACAATAAAATCTATTTATATTATTAAAAGTACATCTGAAATTAAGGAGACTTACAAAACACTTCTATGTTCAAAATAAAACCCCAAGGTATCGAGTTTCAACTCTTGTTTTTAAAATTGTTTAAAAGTTGTTAATATACGGGTTTAGTATGTTATTCGCTTAATAGTAATAATCCTGACGTTTTAGTTCAATTTGGTAGTATATTTTATCTTTTTGTGGCATTATCGGTGTACCTTAGGCGTTAGCTTGCCACAATCATTCTAATACTGTATGACACTCTGAATTCAACTGTGTGGGGTTAACTTTAACGTTATAGTTTCTGTGGTCGGTAGTCGAGACGAATAAGTTGTCGGTGTAAGTACAAAACATCAGATCACTATAATAATTTTAGCTTATAAAATTATGGTTTAAATAATTATTTAACCGCTTGACTTTACGTCGTAGAAAAATAAGAGTATTTGTTTTTGTAAAATTTTATATTATGTAGTGTAACAGTAACAAAATTGTATTTATATAAATCGACAAGAAAAAAAATACAATTATCATCTAAATTATACTATATTATTATTATACTAATATTGTTGTACAAATATATTTTTAATTGTCCTTTTTGTTTCAACTTTAGGGACTATATTCGAAGATCGATTTTTATAATAAGAGTTATACGCGTTTTCCGCTAAGGCTTGTGTTATTTCATAGGCTGTATACTACCATTTTGTAATTATACTGCCTACTGGTCGTGCGAGGAAAAATGGTGTCCATTGCAATTGGAGGAAAAACTTCTTTGATGACGTTATTGAACATTTTCTTGTTGTTTTTGTTTTTTTTTTTTTCATCATCCCAAAGCTGTACCGGGAATACTTGTACGGAGTTCTTTGAATTTGTTGGCAGAGACAGCGAATGCCATATGTGCATTTGGAATGTTCTTCTTTTACAGTAAGTAAAACTAATTCCACCATATTGTTTTCTACCACGGGTTTCTTAATTTTGAAGTTCCAGAATTAATTTCTTAGGACATGCTGTACTTCTGTAAGATTAATTCAACTGTTTGGTGGTAAATAGTAGTATTGTTTTAGCTGCACTAAATAATAAACATCTTTCAATGGTTTCGCCTTGATTACGAACACGCATATTATTTAGAAAAATAAATATTTGATTCTCGACAGTGTAGCTTTGTAGCTATAGTTTATTCAACTTGCATAAATAATATAAAATTATATGCACGTATATTGTGTACTACGTATATTACGTATAATTTTCGAATATTTTGCTCTTATGTGTCCCGCTGGTAAACCAATAATACAAAATCAATCAGTTGTAATTATTATAAATCGAATAAATATTATATTATAATGATGTCAATCACTGATCCCCAAAATGCATTAAAAATTAATAACTATAAGTTATATCCTTACCACTATACCATCATTGTAGTCAATTGTTGTCTATACGGAGAACGAAAATAATACACAATGGGTAATTGCTATATCTTATCGTAAATTGCTATTATTAGTGTTACTATAAAAAAAAATCACGACTGTTCTGTGCATATTATGAAAATAAAAAACTCCAGATGTTTATCATACAAATATGATATATACCTGGGTAATATTTTATTCTTAATCAATAATTTTACTATTTTTGTATTGAGTCAATATATAATGTAAGTGCCAAGTTTGTAAGTGAAAATGTATTTTTTGCTTATAACTATATATAATATTTTGAAATTTGATGGTGTAGTTCTATAAATGGGTGTAATAGGATATTTTTTTATATTTAAAACAAAATTGTTTGGAAAATATTTTTCCTATGCGGATCATTTTTATTGTAATAAAGATCAGTTAAGTCTACTTTCTTATATATATACCTGCAGAGTATAAACGAAAATAGATTTCTATTTTCGTTTATACTCTGCAGGTATACACATTACATAATATGGTTTTCATTACTAACGGATTTTTTGGTTACGAATTGCATTTTTTCATCGTAACACAATGGGTGACCATGATATAAATTTAAATTCCATCGTAGCAATAAAATGCAATAAAATCGGCTTTTTTTCACCCCGAAAGCCAGCCACCTACAAATGGCTAAAACCGGACAAAAATATTTAATATCTCAAAAATACAATATATTTCATGGATAATATGTATGTATAGAAATATATGTGCCACAAACATGTCGTATATCTTTTCTGGATATTTGTTTTATTTTACTCATATTTTGTTCGTAACGCACATTATACATGGATCCTTCTTTTAAGTATAGTATACATTATTATACTTTTAAACAGTACGAATATATGATATAGTACTAGGGTTTTTTTTTTCTGTAGGTTATTCCGATTTTATCATTCTTATTCATATTTTATTTTATTTTATTATGCAAGTATTGTAAATGTGTGCTTACTATAGTAACATGTTGTTTAACATCGGTGACCGCTAAAGTCAGCAGTTAAAATGCATATTATTATTTCTTTAAAAATCAAATGCATTCAAAGTAACTAGGTGAAGTAAACTTATTGTACAATACTTATTAATAAATGATAGCTTTACTATCCTCTTATACCCTCAGTAATTATTAATAGTGTTCAAAATAATATGATTTTTTTTTTTTTTTGATAATGGTGCATAAAAGTTCTATAATGATTAGTTTTAACATAAAAGAGAGAAGACCAAATAATAAAAAATAGTCTACGGTGGTAGTCCTGGAAAGTTCATCATCGAATAATGTGTTTCGAATTAAATCCTCATATAGTTTTCATTTGTGTGTTATTTTACTGTGGTTAATGGTGATCATGTAAGGCGATTGCTTTAAAAACTAATTAAGTTATTTTAGGTTTTTCCGTTTTTTTTTAAGCATGTACATCAAATGTCTTAAATGTCTAGTCAAGTGTCACTTATTGGTAGTTGGTTATTCAAAGATGCACATGTTGATTGTATTACATCAAATAAAATACTTTTGTATTATAATATATAGATTTTTTTTCGTGGTTTACGTGTGTACTCGTTATTAATCGACGTACACAACAATTAGTTCTACATAAAACTGGATTAAGCCTGAATAAAAATAACTTCGCCCGTTGGCCATTAGGGTAACGTAATTGATATAGGTATACAATTTTCCAGGTAGATATGTTCATATTATAATTGAAGGTAAAGTGGTGGTGTATTTTACATGGGCTTCGTTCGAGTTAAATCACATCCATTTGCTATCTACCTAACAATTGAAAAAAAGTAGAATGTTTATTATAGCCATTTTCTTTTCTTTGAGATGAGAATATAACGCTATACTGATCTCGCTTAAATTCCGTATAATGGTCCAGACGTAAAAGGAGAATGTCTTTGTCCAAAAATCTAGAACGTTTCTTTTCATTTTTACTTTTTCCTTTCAATTTTTATATAGCTATATTAGCTCTATAAACACGCACAGCTTGATTTCGTTATTAAATAAATCTAGTTGTTTTATAAACGTTTCTTTGGATTTTTCTGTTAAAATTCTATAACTTCTTCCAATTTGAAATTTTAAGCTAACAATTTCGGGAACACAACCTATGCTTACGTTAGTCGAGCGTATTTGATATATTTGTATTAGCATTTGTATTAAACATTAAATAAAATGCTGTTTGATCGGAATAAAAGAATATTACTACAAAAACTAAAACAATTCCAAAAGTAAAATAAATGCATAACGTTTCGTAGGATCGAAACCAGAAGAACGATAATTTTGTCATAAATACTTTTTATTATGTCTCTAAATTACGATGAACATATTATAATACTGTTTATTAATAGCGTTTGGACATAATTCAAAATCAAAAAGCCCAATGGATAAATTGGTACGGGTGGTACGGATTAATTTAATTTAATTTTACCCGATTGAAGTCACAAATGAATACACATGTTATGAAAGGAGTTTATACCGATTTTAGAAAACGGTCCGACGACTTTAGTGAGCAGGTGCGGTATCCTGCGAGGGGTAGTGCTTAGTGGAAAGGGAGAATCTCATTTTTCATCGATGCCGCCACCGCACACCGATTTATCTATATACATACATATATATAATATTATGTATCTCTATAGTAATAATAATAATATATACCATGAACGTTTTTGTAAAATGTAATTTCCGAGATAAAATACATTATATTATTATTAACGAAATCCTGAAGGGTGAAAACGAAAAAAAAAAAAATCAAAAGTCCCCCGCGCTTAACTTGCACTCTATTGTAAACATGCAATCGTGGAACCACGCAATAACTTAATACTTAAAGTAACTATTTGACTATCATCGTGCTCCGTGTGGACCGTGTAACCAATATTGGTTAAGTCACAACCAAACTATACCCAATAGTTGAATATTGAAGTCACTAAAGATGCCTTTATAGCTCACCGTGAAACGTGAAAATGTATGTTTAGAAATATATTCTTACGTTATAATTGGTTGAAACATCTTCTGGTTAACCATGGTTTTCGTTGCAATTACCTTAACTATACCATGTTCGCCTTTGGTAATGAATAGTAACACTATAGGGCTCAGGTTTATATATATTATAAAACCAAAATATGTTAATATATATGTAATAACCGATCGTTTAATATGTGATAAAACAATGACGATATGGAATATAAAAAAATTACAAAAAACATTACTGAAAAAAAAAAATAGCTTTATAAATTATTAGAAATGAAAATAAAAAATGAATACACTTGAATTAAAATTATTACAAAATTGAACTATATTCATCTTGATCTTGATAGCAATGAGACATACATGCTCAAATTGTCAAAGTTAAATGATCTACGACTTGGTCTTCATACAGATTTGTATCGACTAAAGGAGTCTTTGCTTGACTTAAACAGAGGTAATGGGTGCAAATTTTATATTTGCAATATTCAAAGGAGTGAGCTCAGCCTGCAACATTACCCCATTCATTCCGCAATGTATATATTTAATTAATTTTTATTACCTGAAGATAAGTGGTGGAAGCAAAAAACTGCTCTTTGAATTTTTGTTGTCTTATTTTACTCACTTTGTGTTTGATGGTCCCTTTATACTGCATTACTAAAAAAAGTTGTTCAATGGAAACAGATTTTTCACAAATAGAACAGTAGAAAATCTCATTATTGCTATCCGTAGTCAGTACTTCTAACGCAAACACGTATTAATATATCGTTATCTATCGTTTTAAATATCGACTGTAAATTAAGTTCAATAATTGGTATTATAAATATTGATTGATAAATTGTAGATGAACAAATTGTCGAAAAATGTAGGAAAAAAATGGAATTATTTAAAAATATGTATAAATATGTTAAATAAAATATAGATCATTTCATTGGAAATCCCTTGAAACGAATTTATCATTACCTAAATTAATTTATCAGGTCACAGTAAAACTACGTATTTACATATAAATCCGGGGCGTATATTGACTCCGTCGAAAAGGTCTTTTTTCCTGTAAGAAACCTATCGATTGCGCCGGCTATTGATTGCGCCGAATATTTTTATATATCGATTCCGCCAGCTATTGATTCCGCCGAAAATATATAAACATGTAACATCACTATATACACATTACATTATACATACTATATATATCATATCTAACACGACGGTAGAGTGGCACGAAGCTAAGTAAGAAAAAAAAACATATACGCATTTTATAGAATAAATAAATAATAATTATACATACAATATAAGTTTTAAGTATAACCTAAGTATATTTATAAACTCTTAAATCAGTGATTTATGTACAATATCACAGAGATGGGGAAAAAATAGTTACGATTAATAAAAATCATATATTATGTATAAGTAGGTATCATACTATCATGTTATATTTAACACGAAAAACGAAAACAACATAAAAATTGTAATACAACTTGTAACTTTTTTATACCAATCTTACTTACATTAAAATAATCAATAAAAGTTTACAGCTGAGCTAATAATAAAATTTGTCGGGATCACCAAAAATGGACGTCTGCTGGAAACAATATTATTATGTATTTACAAAATCCGAAAATGTTTTAATATTATAATATTTAAGTTATAAGCTTATATACATAAAGGAATCTTCGACGGAATCGATGTATAAAAATATTCGGCGCAATCAATATATACAAATGATCGGCGGAATCGATAAACTCTCATAAATCCGAACCCTAGTTATCGCCTATCACATAGTATTTTTTTAATATAATAAGGTATAATTATGATTTCGTGATATTGAAAGATATGCAAAGTTCTATTAGAAAAATAATGCAATAAAAATGTAAGCATTTACCACGTTTCACGGTGAGCTGTGAAGGCACCATAAACCGTAAAGTGTCGTGTCATGTAAAATACTATATTATTCTGATTGACTAGAAGCCTAAACTGTGCGATTTCTGTATGGTATACCATGAGATACCCCGTGTTTTACCAGCATGTTACCAAAGTAACCAAACGGTATCACATGGTTGAATATATTCAAATTTTGATCGTGTGGGATAATCCATTTTAATAATTATAGTAATACATTTTACGAAACGAACAAGGGGGAAAAAATTAAAACTGGAGCGTACACGAACGATTGAACGGCGAACACGATTTTCAAATTTTAATAGTTTCATTATTTGATTATTATTTGATTAAACATGAACCGCACAAGTGAAACGGTGGTTACAGCGCATCAGAACAGTACACGATACGCGGCACACCCGGCTTCACATTATTGAAAAATTGAAAATACCACGGTAGTTCATCTTACCAACGTTTTACCAACACGGTATATTCATGGAAAACGGCGATGGTGCCACCTTAAGTCAACCTAACCCGGTGATCGGTCGCGGTCGCGCGTGCGTGTGTGTTATTTTAATATAATGTTAGCGTGTGTTCTCTGACCGTCTGAACGGTATCGGGGGAGAGCACTTCAGTCCGTCTTCGTCGCCGAACAGCTCTACGGAGAGCCCGTTCGTTTTGTATTATTTTTATTGTTAATCGGTGTTGCGTCATTTACTTATACATGCCAAACTCGTAAATTAGTGGTGGGCATATCCGGATTTAAAAAATCCGGATTATTCGGATTTATCAAATCCGAATTTAGTGAATCCGGATTTGACAGGTTATCCGGAGTATCCGGATTATTCAATTCAATTTTGCTGTT
>JAIPRK010001253.1:0-80737 GCA_025469195.1 Chaitophorus viminalis
CATACTATTGCATTATATTTTAATTTAAATATAAAATACTATATTATTATATAGCCATTTTAGACCAACATATTAACTCCGTTCAGAATCGTTATTCGTATTCAATGATACCTATCATTGCATTCAATTTTAACAAATCCATTGTAATAATAACCTATCCTATAAACGAAGGGCATTCCACCCCCAAATATACAGCAAAGCGAGGCCCATCCGTTTTAGATTCTGAACTGAGTGATGGAATCTATTGATTTTACAAAGATGTGTGTTTTTTTTTTTTTGTGTCTGACGACACCTTTTTTTTAGTAAAAATGTTTGGATTTGCTTAAACAGCAACTTTTCTGAAAGGAATATAGTGAGGTATCATTTTTGAAAAAAAAAACTGCACGGTACCGATTAAAAGTTGTAAAATGAAAACAATGTACTTACATTTCCGTCGCCAAAACATATATACACTGCAGCGAGGAACACAGGCATTCCTCCTAGAAGACGGCTTGGAATGACGTGCTTCGAGTTCCACGGCCATTATTTGCCTGTTTGTAAACACGACTGAACATAAATAAATTGATAGAAAACCTACCAATAACGTGTGTATTTCTCCGTATAGTCGTTAATAATAATAACATATTATAACCATTACGATAAAGGTTGTGAATTTGTTACGAGTGATACGAGTACATTTAGTAAGTTAAAGTTAGTTGAAGTTATAAGATAAGAAAAATAACGTTTTTTATGCCTACCTATATAATATATTCTCCATTCAACCTATATATTTTTCGTGTGTGTTGAAGTTTTTTCGTTTTATCAAATGCTAGTGTTTTGAATTCGTATTACAATATAGACGTATAATATTGTCATTTATTTAATGATTCCAAATATTTTTCTGTTATAAGTAAAAATATGCTGAAAATGTTTATTCTATATTTCGGTCATTCAATTGATCTTAAAAATAGGTGGAGCCTATTTGGAAGATTTGTATATTTAAAGGTGTACGAAAAATGGAAAAATGCATGTTATTTTGCGATAGAAATACATTTATATGAATAATAATTATAATATCATATTATGTAAACAGCTGACATGTGTGAAAATGAAATGAAATAAGTGAACTATTGTTGATTTGCCCACAACTTTAAACGTATTTGACGTATACGATTTTTTTATATAATTGGTTTATTTATTGGAAAAACATGATTGAATCTACAGAGTTGAAAAATATTTTTTACTAGCACAACTTTACTAGGTCACACTTTGTTCAAAATACAACAGTAACCAGATTACATCAATTTGCATGATTTGGTATCATAGTAATATTCCAATGTTGATATGTATCAATGAAATAATTGGGAAAATATTATTTAAGAGCTAATTATAACTAACAAAAGTCGCACAGATTATAAAAATGTATCATACGCTTTTTAAAAATTTTTTATTACAATGTAACAAAAATATTTTTATAATAATAATAATGAAATATGTAAAACTGTAAACCCGATTGTTGAAAGGTTAACATTTAAAAGGTATATTATGGGGAATTTGAAGCACATCGGGTCCCTACACATAAAACATGTTTCATTTTAATGGCTTAAGAAAGCATAAAAATAAGTTATAAATATTTCTGGCCTCTAGGAATCAGTATTTTTAATGGCAGAATAAATGGATGATTAAATGTTACATTTTCATATTTGCGTATTAAACACATTAATCATTAATATTGTAGAAACTCAATGTATTAACTGCCATGAAAATATCGAGTCGTCACAGGGCTTTGTACCAAATAAATAATAAACGAAGTTTGACGTTGGTATAATCATTCAGTATACATATTTTGTTCCGGTTTTAATGATTCTGGTTATTATTTAATATGATTATCGACAAGGAGAGAGATGAAGAAAGAGAGACAGAGAGAAAATAAAACTGCTAAACACTCTTTGCGCTTGTGGCTGTATGCACGTGATGCACGTGTGTGTGTGTGTGTGTGTGTGTGTGTGTGTGTGTGCGATTTTGTATTTTAATTGTGCGTGATTGTAAAAACAGATATTTTATCGTGAATTCGTAGACATAGTAGATTACTGTACGCAATCTGCTGTACTTGTATCAATTAAAATTGTTCGTTGCTCGGTATAGATACGAAGAATGTATGGAAGATTTGAAATAATCGTTCGTGCGCACATGAATCTTCCACGGTCCCACGGATTAATAGCGTTCGCGTTCCAGTTTCTACTTGCAAAACACGTCTATTGTCCTAGTATGCTGCACTGCCCGTGCCGGCGCGCACGGTTTTCGTTACAATACAATATCGATGTATACATTTGTCAATATATGATATTGATATGGATATATATATAATATGTATAATATAAAACATGCCTCTCGTTATATATATATATATATATATAGGTAAATCGCTGCCACGCAGTTATATTATGTATCGCTATGCTCGCGCGTGAAGTGATCACTGATTTATATCGATATATATGCGAGTATATAAAAACTTTCGAATGGACGAACACGTATATACACATCGTATACGAAACGTTAAACGTTTTACTAATATTGTAATACATAGCATGACGATAATATTATTGTTAATCAGCATAATACATAATACGGTCGAAACACGTCATGTGATCGTATGCGCCGTATAAACACTAAATATGACATTTGTAACGAATGTGGACAAAGGTTAGACGGGTCAGTTGGCGGAACGAATGGACTCGAAGGACCTCGTTCTAGTCGACTAACGAAAACGTTGGGCTGGTAAAATCAACACTAAGTAAAATATCTACATATACGTGCTGTACGATAGTTGCAATAGCCTGCCAGGATGGATTGCACAGATTATGTATTGATCTTCTACATATTAGTAATTTTCAACCGCCAAACACTGCAGTGTAGATAATGATATTAAAAAAAAAAAAAAAATCATATTATTGTGTTATAATATAATATTGAGTGTAGTAATGTGCAAGTTAAGTTTTAAGTGAAAAGTCAATTCTCTTTTCTAATACTATATAAAAGTTCCAAGTTGAGTAGAAAAAATACAATTTAACTCGGATAAAATTAAGTTTAATTTTTCAATCGAATTATGTTATGGTATTTATATAAATTATTTTGATCCCTATTGAACTCCAGGAATAGTGGATTCAGCACTTCCACTTCCATAATTATGATTCCTATTATTTTTATTAAAAAAAATATTTTTTTAAAATAATATTATATAATATTTAATTTTGGAGATTACTCAACTTGACTATAAAGTGAATTAACTGATTAGTATTTACATACCATGGAAATAATTTAAATTATTAAGTTGGAAGTTATCTTTCAAAAACAATACGCTTGTTAAGTAAATTTTATTGTCATCTTAACTTTAACTTTTCAACTCGTTAATGCCCAAACCCAACTCTCTATATACTTTTTCGATTTCAAACACAAGTCAACAAAAAAAAAATATATATATATATATATATATATCAAATACAGTTGAAGTTGACTATTATGTAGCTGTAATTTAAGTTATTTAGTTGATTAATAAGTTCAGTAACTATATTTTTAAATTCAATTGGTTTTATAGATATATGTAATATAAGTGACAACGCAATAATGCCCGTCTTTGGTTGTAGGTACGTATTATACATTTTATATAATATACATACGCGCGATGTGATCATCGGCATCGTGCACATACAATAAATTATTATTATAATGATATACGTGCATAAACCTTCGATTAGATAAATTTTACATTTCGAATAAATTAGGAGAAAAAAAAAACGTCAAAATCTGCGCGCAGTGCTGTATCATAATATATATAGTAGCGTACACATACATGTCGTTAACGCTAATTTGGTTGGATTTCTATCGCCGCAGCAGTAGGGCGTACGGTGTGCACCGCGATTTATATACGGTTATTTATTAATATACGCGTCTAGAGTTTCGGAAGGTTGACAAAACTATCCTAGAAACTGCGCCCATAATCCGTGACTGATGCTGTACATGTACAGGTATAAACATATATAAGTGGCCACTACTCACGAACATACTAATAACATAAGCGTAATATGCATAAAGATGATGAAGATTCACTATTATTATTATTATTATTTTGAAAATAGTCGTTCGACAAGTATATAGTGTTTATACAAATGTATATAATATGTATATATTATAGTATATATGATATACTTGTGTAGAGTGTTTCATGTGTGCAAATTAGCCGACGGACGAGATGTAGTACGTCTGGAGAAACGCCAATAATATTATATTGGCGAGAGCTACACACAATGTCGTATGCAATATCATAACTATGCCTGAATAATGTACAATGATTATCATATTAGTTTGGGTCATATATTGTGAATCGTTCGCGATTTCACCGTGAGATCAATAAGTACCTACATGATGTTTAAAAATCGTTTCCAAAATACTACTACTTAATATAATACTCGTAAGTCCATAATACGTACTGGTTATGTATGAGTTCTAAAGTTTGATTCGGATTACGTTCCGATAACGAGTGACACACGTACATAGAATTATTTTTTTAAAAATCACCCGTTGTTTTAACTCTACCAATTAAATTGATCGGAAAGTTTTTGTTAAAAAATACAACCGTTGTTGTGCAACGCGTACATAATATGTAATAATAATACATTATATACTATGAGAGTTGAACGAAAAAACTTTTAACTATCGTTCCGCAAAAAGTACATAAAAAATAAAAAAAAACTAATTAATTAACTTTTAATAAATAAAAACAAAATGAAACCGTTTCCACCTTTTGGGTAAGTATATTATTCGTTAGCCTTTAGTATACCAGTTTTCAATGGGCTAAACTAGTAAACCGATAATGTACGTTATTTACAACTCGCCCGCTGCAGTCCGGTGCATCACTGTGCACGCGCTGTCTGCATTCCACAAGCGATACTTTTGGGTGTAAATAAAACGACGTCCTCGGGTCGACATCGGTTCTCACCAGCACCTATATGACGTACATATAGTAACCACGTGTTGGCGCGGCGGCAAGGAGGTGCGAAACAAAAACGTTGTACAAGCGTGGAGGGAATTTCGTTTATAATGAACGCGCTTTTATTATAATATTGTATAATCCAACCGCATTATATTATACGAGACGAGTGCGCGCTATCGAACATTATTTTATCCGTGTCGGATCTCCGCGATGCTCGGGCCGAGATTGTGCATTCGCGGAATACCCGTGTTGAAGTCTCCTACCGGGAGTGTTATACCCCGGACCCGTTTCTTGGTCGTATTTATACACATACATGAATACGTACACGTGTATTGTGTACGGGACGCAAAATCGTCAAAACGGTGTGTGTGTGTGTGTGTGTGTGTGTGTGTGTGTGCGTGCAGTGTACGTCGTATACGATATACACGCGTGTATGGAAATCGCTCGGTTGAACGAGGCGCGGGGATGACGCGCGAAGACGACTCATGTGAAAACCGCGCGGCAGTTGAAGAGACTTGCTGCAACGACGAACGGATGACAAAAGTGCACCGCGGAGGGAATAATGATATACATGTGCGCGTGTGTGTCGTCGTCAGCTAGTTTACCTGTAGTACGTATATTATCATAATACACGCGCGCGTGCGTACGAATATATCCGCGGCTATTATATTATGCACGGAATGGTATATAAAAAAATCAACAAAAAAATCGCTCGTTTGAATATAATACTCCCACGCCTCTACCGTTATTATGTCGATGCATGTACGTCAACGTCAACCGATTGTGCGTTCGTCTTCGCAGGACGCGTAGTATAATATGTACCGGGTATACCTACGACTGCCTGTTGCGGTCGAGGCGAAGATCATATCGCGGGACGCTGCAGCACGCACGGGGGTACACGTTATATTATTATATATTTATATGCGCGTATATATTCGAATAATATGCGTGTATACATGCGGCGCGACTCGACCCCGGCGGAGACGAGTGCGTCGACGGAGAGTAGAAGAAGAATACAAGAAGACGACGACAACAACGACGACAAAACCGGTCGACCGAATCGGTAAAACACGTCGATTTACATATTGGCCGGGACCCCGATGCACACACGTACGCGCGGTCGTCGCCCATAAAATACCCGCTCATCTCTCCCAGGCTTTCACCGCTACGGCCGTTTGGCTACCGGCTATTTAGGCCCTCTATACGCTGCATCAGTCTATACACGCATTATTCTAACAATATACGCTGCACGGATCGGCTGCGGTATCGATGGCACACGGTGAAAATATCGCATCAGTGACATTGAGCCGAAACTATTCCATGTGCAGTTCACATGCCTAATGTACACTAAACGTATATAATTAAATTATACATGTATATTATATTAAACATATACGGGTTACAGGATGGTACACGTTCAAGTCCCGTTTGAATAGTATTAGTACATAATATATATATGTACTGGATATGGAATGCGTTGCCGAGTGAAAGATGATTAGGGTTGATTTGTTTTCAAATTGTTAGATACGCATACGGTGGCCGTTGAATGCACCTGCCGCACAACGTATAGTTTTGCAAATCGATAAAAAAAAAAATGTAAAAGTCGTTTAACAATAAATAATAGTTCATATTATATTATACGTATACTTTACCAGCGAAAAAAATAATAGAAAAACAATTCTGATAATGTGCGTATACTGTAAAAATGACGAATATACCTAAACGAATAAGCGGGAATACGTAACAGAACAGAACTGAATTAATATAACGTTAGGAGAATATGAATGGCGAAATCGGACTTTTAAAATTTCGGGAACTTAGAAACGTCAAAATTTGTGCGTATTTTATGATTGGGACGCCATATCCAAAAAACGCGTAATGTTTCATTAAAAAAATTGAATTTTCTCTAACTGTTTTTACTTTTGCTATTTTTTTTTCTAATTCGAATGCACGTAACAATTCGTATATAATTAATATGGTGAATGTACTCTAGAATTAGAAAACTATCCCGCGTAACGTGTTGTAAAATTCGGCGTTTATGTTTCCAACTGGTTTCAGAGATTTGTCTCAAGAGACGCACTACGTATATGCCTATATTAGAACGTAAAAACGTTTAGTCACATTTGAGACCGCAAATAAATTGATTAAATATTCAATTTTAATATTATCTTATATTTTAGTCGTGTTATCGTAAAGCTATAATTTCGTGAAATAATGATATTATAATAAATTAATATAAACTTCGATTTAAAAAGATCACGAACATTTGCGATACAGTTTATTTGCATGGACAATCGTAAATCATATAATTATATTATATTATGGGTATATAATAACTACCATAGTAAAATATATTTTCAAAAAAATCCTAGTAGCGGGTATAATTATTGTTTTCATTGTGTAAACACCAATACACTCGTATAGTAAAATTATTAGAGTAAAAAACTCGAATGGGCAAATATGTATAATAAGGTATTATTATAATTGTTACTGTGTTAGGTATAATATTCTACATATTCCCGTGATTCATGCACTAAAGGCGCAGGACGCGTGAACGCTTTATAATAGCCCATTATAATAATATATTTATAGCATAATAAATCATACTTACTATAACTATGTATATAATGTATCATACGTAAATTAATAATTCGATTTAACTGAAATATAGGTGCAGTGTTAAATTATTGTTGTTTGCAAGTAGTAACTACTTATAAAAATAAAATACTTTTCGTTTCGATTCGGTAGGTATAAATTAAATATAATATGCATACAATAAACGCAACAGTTGCACTACGGATAACGATATAACGACTACACGATTAATCACATTATAGGGTGATTACGGCGGGTTATTTAAGATATCATTTGGTGACATGTAAATTTGTAGTTCAACCGAATGTGTTTCATAATATTATAATAGTGTATTTGAAACTATTTACGAGGACTAATCTACTGTGATAATACCAAATATGCTTTCTAAAAGAAAAACAATTTACAAATAATATGACGTATATAGGTACATAATAATATTGGATTCGTGTGCATATCGATGACACCGAGATACGTATTTGTACGTATATATACATACTAATAATATTCGACTCTAATCTTCTACACACACAAGTATATTACAGTGTATAATATATCATATTATTATTATTATTACTATTACAACATTCATTGTTTAGCGATAATTAAAAAAAATCAAAACGCATATATGTATGTAATATATTTTATTGTCTCCTTTGAAAATGGGTTTCGACAATCGCGGGAACAGCGAAATCCTCGATCCTCATGCAATATTATTAATAATAATAATAATGATAATAATAGTATAATAAAATTATATTATATAAGTAACACGCGGACGCATTTTACCGCATAGACGAAACCACCGGGCACGTGATGATGATCCGCGATTGAATGAATAATGCGTGCGCATTACTCCGTTTGTATACGAATTGTTTTCCGTTCGATTTGTTTTAGCACCATCACGAGAAACTCATATTGTTGCATTTTTAATTGAATTCGTTTGCCGCCGCGTCTCGAAAAAATTTTATATTATTATATTATGTACCGCGGCGGCTGGCTGGCAGGTGGCAGCGCGTTATTTACACCGCTTGTCTCCTCGTGGAATTCCAAAACGACTGCGTATAAATACTATATAGATAGGTACGCGCGCGCTGGTTTTTATTTATAATAATGTAACGATTTCGCGGCGTGCTTTCGATTATATATGTCTTTATAGTTTTCATAAGTTTTGCGGCGGTGGTAACAGCTAGTACGTGTTCGACTCTAATGAACTCGTCTCATGTCGGACATAGTTCAGGTTTTCTTTCATCCACGTCCAAGTATGCGGCTTGTCAGGCCCGTGTATACAATAATAATATGTGATCTGTGTGCTCGCACGCGTGCGTGTGCATGTGTACATACACGTGACCTATCAAAAAAAAAAAAAAAAAACTATAACTTTACATCATGACGAACTTTTTTTTCTTCTTCTTCTCGTCATTCCGTTTTGGTTTCGTACCAATTAATTTGGTAAATATTTTCTGTAATGCAATACATTTAGTAAGAACGCATAGTTCATCGAAAAGTATAATGTATAATTATTATTAAATATACCGTCTTCGTACAGACGTCCCCGGTCGCTGCTGTGCACATTATTATTACTAACACAATATAATACAGTATAAAAATAAAATGTATAATACCGCGCAGTACGTATCGTTTGTAGTGCGTATAATATGTGAAAAGACAATCAATATAATATAATTACTCGTACGTCGTCGACGCGCTTGGCAAAAATTCTGGTTGCTTTCTACAGAAGAATGCAGTGGCGCGTATTATTATATGATATTATGTGCGCGAGAGATGTTCCGATACAGGCGACGGATTCCACCCGGTAAATCATTATCAATTCAAATGCTGCGTCGTCGCATGTATATATTATAATAATATAATATAATGTTTTTACAGCGATATTGCATTCAGTTTTTTTTTTTTTTTTTTGGGGGGGGGAGGGGAGGGGACAAACGCCATTCAAGCAATAATTTCTATTAACCGCTCGCCGCGGCCCTGCAGACAAATACAATAATATTCTAGAGATGCACACGCGCGCGCAAAAACGTCAGTCGCGCCAATATAATACGCTAGTATTATATTCAAACGCCATATCAAACGCACTCCATTCAATTTAACTACTGGTGCACTTGCCGCGCTGCTGTACAATGTTTTTAATATTCTAATGCGCTTTTTTTCTCCTTTTTCCCCGTCCGACGATTGCCGTTTGAAAAAAATTTTATATTGTACGGCGCCGTATTATACACATTATTATGGCGTATAATGTTGAGCTTCTGCTGCAATTGTCAATCGGCCGCAGATGTATTATTATTACACTACATGCAGGCGAGTAGCCAGGAAACTTTTATTGGGGAGGGGAGGGGGAGGGGGGAAGAGTCCAAACACTTCTTAACGTTTCGTTTAACCGTTTCGTAAGGTGATATGCTATTATTATTTTTTATGTTTTTTTCCGCAAGAAAACAGATCATGGGGGGTTCTAACCCCCCTACCACCGTAGATACGCCGCCATCGATTGTCTGTATTACAGTTGAAGCGAGACTTTCATACGCCACCGCCGTTGTGGCGCGTGAAATGGCTTGACGGGCATATTATTAGTTCAATTTTTAAGGGGTTTATAAGCCATGATCATTTATTTCTATATATCAAATGCGCAACATAGGAATTTAGACGTTTTCTGTTTTCAACGTACCGATCGATCAATTAATTCGATAAGAATTTCGAAAACTGATTTGAATTCGTTGTAAAGTCAATCGACTTTCTGACATTCTTTAAATTTTGTACTTAACATATCCAAAAATATACTTTTGTTGATTTTTATGTTTACAATTTTTTTAATTTTATTTTGTGAAATTTCAGGGAACAAAAATCAAAAAATTGGTAAAGCCGATTTTAAGTAGACTTACATTAGAATTTAAATCAGATTTCAATATTCTGATCGCATTAGTTGAACGATTGGAAATAGAAAACGTCTAAATTTCTATGTTACGCGTGTGATAGAAAGAAACGGAAAATCATGCCTTCAAATCGCCTTAAATACGTTTTCTATCGACAACATAATATATCAGCTGTTGCTGAAGGAACACTCTTCAAGTGTACCTCCACCTGAAATAGCTATATATATATGTTTAATATTAATAATATGTAGGATGTGTGTGGCGATAAGCGTTTATATATATATATATATATATATCTATATGGATGTTTCGTAACGATCTGAAGACATTTGAGTAATACGCATTATAGATCTTGGAATTTAACTCACCAATGTTGTGGTGTGAACTTTAAACGGATGTTCTGGAGAAAAAATTGCGAGTAATAAACCGTGGTAAAAATTATAAATTTATAATCGTCGATTCATCTAGGATAATTTAAGTCTTTAGGAAGAGATTGGTTTGATGAGCAGAAAAAAAAAGTTTTCCACAGAAGAATAATAATTTATTGTTTCTTCATAATAATAACACTATATCAAATTATGGGATGGACCGATAATGGTTAAATTAATTTTTATAACGATCGACCTATATGCCTAGAAAGATCGTCTGGTTGGCAACCCCTAAATTCTAACCAGATGACCTAATGTTGTACTTTATACACGTGATATGTGATACAATTGGTACTCATTACTTCACTTATTGCACTGTTGTTGTGAATTGTTGTGTTTTGCTACGCATTGCAGTGTTTATCAGTTAGATAATTGTGAAACATTTTACCATGATAAATCAAAAATGACACAT
The DNA here is from genome assembly GCA_025469195.1 of Chaitophorus viminalis. NCBI lineage: Eukaryota > Metazoa > Arthropoda > Insecta > Hemiptera > Aphididae > Chaitophorus > Chaitophorus viminalis. The sequence continues at coordinate 11,290 of JAIPRK010001253.1, forward strand.
AGAGCCAGAACATATTGGGCGGAAATATTTATTTTGACCCGTTGTCCGCGTCTAATATACGATTTAATGTTGAATATCGGAATAGTAACATCACTGCAGGATTCTGCATATTATTATCGTCTCCAGTATACAGGTACACAGTGCGTGTTCTGCTTTAGTGTTTAAGGTATTTTAAACGCTGCTTATTCATCGTGCGACTGACTCTTCTTAGTTTTGCTATCCATTTACACAGTCATCTTGCCATAGGTTTGAACGCGATTCTTTGTCGACGATTACAAAGAACTCATCAGCGATTCACATTATTTACTGCACACGAAACGTACGGTGATAATAATTCCGAGAAGTATCTAGGGCAGACGAAAGATTTGCACAGTTTTCACGGTACGACGACAGCAGCCTTGAATGCAAACGTATATTGTATACATATTATTGTATTCTAATGCGTTGCATTGTCTTTTCGTTTTTATTTTGTTTTGTTTTTTTCACTCGCATACACACATATTATTCCGTGAAGTAATTAGTTTTACGTATATATTATGTACACGTGAAACGTATTATTGTATATGCATGCATGATGCATATAACATATAAGTCTGTAGAAAATTTGGTGAGTGGAGGATATGAAATTCATATTCTCCGTGTATTTTTTCTGTAAAAAAGTACCAATTGATTTTCTTACACGAATATAAATATATATTATGTAATGTATTGATATTTTCACTCCATATTATAATTCTTAATACCTACTGTTATATTAAGACGATAAACGCGTAGACAACCGATATAATATTATGATTTGTAGGCTAGTATAAATACATGTGAATTCGATCAAAAGAGTTGTTAAAAGAATCATCTGGAAGTACAAATAGTATAATTTATGACTTAGAACACTAGGTAAAATCTCGTTTTCGATAGCAATATATTATAAATTATTTTATTTGAAACAATTAATACTTTGAGATCGTCAAAAACATAATTAATTAAATTATTCAACTATAATTATTTTTACGTCTTAAAAATAATGCAAATAAAACACAACATAGGACTTATATGTGGCTTTTTGTTCTATATTCCACTTTATAAGTTACTTACTAGTTACTATTTCATGTGAGCAAGTAAAAAAAACTCAACATTTTTGAAAGTTCTACTATTTATGTCTACTTTACTAAATTCATGACGTCCATATTGCAGTATACCGGGAAACGAGGACAAGTATCCTTAACCGCTCTTTTCCTAGTTTGGTACGAAAGCTCTAATAAACGCCACTACAGACATAAGTGCCTACATACAACTTGATCGTGGGCTGCGTATAGTAGTAGTAGTAGCATCTAGCAGCAGATAGTTTCAGGCGCCATGTTTTAATCACCAATCGTATAATAATATTGATAATAAATAACAATAATAATAATAACGTGCCGTCAAAGTTGCGCTATAAACAAATATAGGTGTACTCACGGGTATAATATAGTGCGATAATAATCGTAAAAATAATAATAATAAAAATGTAACTATATTATTATATTATGATAAATATATATAATATATCGTTTCCTCACGCTACGTCTGGCCGGCTCGCGAATATAATTCATATTGTTTCGGATTATAGGTTTGTCGGTCGGAAATCGAATATTGTCGGTTTTTAATTATACCGACGGCTGCAGTGAATGTTTCCGCGTGATCGGCCACAGGGTGCACGTATCGCGCGCGCGCACACACACAGATACACAGACAGACACACACACACACAGATACACAGACAGACACACACACACACACACACACACACACACACACACACACACACACACACACACACACACACACACACACACACATACACACACACCCAAATGCGCGTGCACATGCATAAAGGTATAAATCGACGATAAATCGACGTGGATTTCAACATCGCGTCAGTCACGGCGAACACCCGCGCGTAGTCTGCGCAGCGCAGAGAGCATAGCCGCAACAATATAATATTAATATAGTATTTAACTTGAAAATCGTAAGAATACGCTCCTACGAGAAACAAACATACCTAATAATAATATAATAATTTACTCCCTTTTCTCCGCGTATATTTATAGTGACCGAAAATGAAATTGTTTATGTCTCGTGTCAACACGTGCATCCATACACATCACGTCACCGTCATTTGTTTTTACTATCCCCTTTGTGTGTTGTCTAATGTCGAAGGTAAATTATGAACGAATCTCAATACTTAATTATTATTTCATGTTCGATGTTACGGTAGGTTGTAGTCATTTATTTTTACTTTATAACGATACCACATAATATAATACCCAGTGTTAGGACTTATCTAGATAAATTATCCAGATAATTATTATTTTATCTTTTATCTTATCTAGATAAATTTAAAAGATAAATTTCTTGGTGAAAAATAGATAGATCTATACCAAAATGTTTCATTTTTATTTTCATTATCTTAGGCACTACTTGTACGTAAAATAACATCCAGGGCTAAAAATATATGACGTTTTTCTAAAAAGACAATAAATAAACTATGCCTATTTAGTACTTATTAATTATTAGTAATTAATATTCTGTATTTGGTTTATAATTTTATTTATAATTAAATTTTATATAAGTAGCCTATATTAGTATATTACTATCGCGACTCACGACCAGTGTTATTTCACAGAATTTTATAAATATTTTTAAATTATAATTTAATAAAAGTTAGAATTTTGATTTTGGTTCACTTAACAACTACTACAGCAGGGTGACTTCCCAAATTTTTATATATACTTTGTTATCCCTTAGAGTCCCTTGGATCTTATTGGTTTCTTATATTATTATATGTGTTGATATTAATGTTTGGTGAATGGTGATACACAAAATGATATAATAAGTTAAGTCGAAAATAAACATATTATATAGGCATGTACATACATGACGATAAGTACTTATGTTTTTTTAAATTAGTTGTTTTAATTTTAATTTCTATAATTATCTGTTATTTATCTGTATAAAATATTTTTATCTTTTATATTTTTGGTAGATGAATTTAATTTGTTTATCTTTTATCTGTATCTAAGATAAAGTTTAGTATTGTTATCTTTATCTTTATCTAGATGATTTTTTTGTTATCTGTTCCTAACACTGATAATACCTTGCGTGCTCTGTGTACTACATGCATATATACCAGATCGTCCTTTACTACTGCAGCGCGAGTGCTCTGTAGGCGTAAATTTGTTAAATAAATAATAAGGTTTGGCCATCGTGATACGAGAAAATAAAATACGTTAGTTAATAATATTATAAATAGGGGACAAATATAAATGTACTAATATAAATATAATATTTATACTTATAGGTCCGGGATTCACGCAGTTGAAGGACCAAAGCGCATAAATCCGCTATGGACGCGCTTCGTACAACACACGGCGAGAACACTGCAACTATAATATATATATATATATATATATATATACGATACGTGCGTTGAAGTCTCCGGCTGTGTGTGTCTCTCTTACCTCTTTTGCTCTGTCCTGCTCATGTTTCTTCTTCGCTCTTCAAAAAAATAAGATGGGCATTTAAAACGGTATACATGCATCGTATAGCGTATATTGTTGTTACGTAAAACATAGGCAGCCTATCAATGCATTATTGTTGCCGCGGACGACTCAAATTGGACTTACCGACGTTATTTATCATCCTCGGTCTTCCAGTACACATTTATACATAATATATATATATATATATATATGTATTGGTATATTATACTCACTTTTACACTGCAGATCTTATCTCGTGTATACCATCTAATATTATATACATGTGTGTACGTTTCTCGCGACGCATATGAACGACCGAAGTTACGCCCGCGTCATCATTGCACCGTCACTGTAGTTACGGTTGGGGAAGGGGGGGAGACATAATTTTATGATTGTCTTCGATCGATATATTTGTACACGTATAATAAATTATAAATCCATATAAATATGGATAAATCCTGACAACGGTCGCGGTGGGCACTGGATAATTGCGGATTTCGAAAACAAACAGTCTATTGTATAGTACATGCGTATATACATAATAGCGCGTATTTTATTCTTGTAGGCGCGTCTGAAATGTATGTATTACACGCGAACGTGATACGCAGTGATGTGAAATTTGCCGTGCGCTTAAATCTTCCGAACAGATGTTTATACATGTCTATACGTACATTATAACATTATTCCCTTATTATCGTCCTGCACGGTCCATGCACGCCGCGCCGTACGATCCGCGATACAATAATGGCGAACTATCTCGCAGAAGCGCAATAATATCCTCACGGCGCGTCCGGCACACGTGGCTTATTCACCGAACACGTACATATTATTATAAGCCCATGCGAATTGTCATTAATTGTCATAAATTGTCATCATGCGAATCAAAACTAGACGCAACAATTGATAACTAAATGACATCATATTTTACGAAAAACTTAATAGAATAAAACACAGATGAACGCCAACATTTTATGAATAGTAATTTGAAAATTAGCCGGAAAAACAAACCTATACGTGCGTTGCTAGTTGCTCGTTCCTGCTTGGTTAATAAATATATACTTTATATATACATTATCTATGAAAGTTATTTTGTTAATAGTATTGTGTTCTTTTAATTTATTTTGTTCCCATTTCGAGAACAATAAGCGTTGGGAAAAAGGACTTTCGATAATTTCGATTCGGGAAAAATACCGTGAACTTTTTAATGTGCACAAGTTATCTATGCGCAGAATGAAAAAAAAAACACGTATAGCGTAAAAGCATGTGTTTTGCTGCTTATATACAAGATTGACCAAAAGCAGTAATATGACTGCAAATATGTTCCCAAAGTGGCGAAATCTGGGTCCATTTTCTTCGGACTATGGAGACTTATATTTATAGAATCTTCTGAACTGCATCGTCGTGTTGATTTTAAAATTGTACACCCTACAATATTGTATCATTTTTCTTGTTGCACTAATTCGATCCAACAATTACGTTTTTAAATTTTTTTATTTATAAATATAATTGTATCAACATACCGCAAGTATTCTTGCAATATTGAATATTATACAATTTAAAAATATGTTTACATATTACATGGTTTTTGTTAGATGTATGCGTCTGAATGATCTTCTTGTTTTTCCGGTGATAGTGTATCCTGTGTTAGTCTTGGCCAGTGGCGCCGAATACTTACTTAAGGTGGTGCATTTGCACCACCTAAAATTGTATTGAAAATACGTTGAAATAATTTGTAATAAATTGAAAATGTATATGAAGAAATATTCAAGGAATCAAATTGTTTTATAAGTTCAAATTTAAAATTGATACTTATTTTAGTGCACTTGATGCTGCAATAATGGCTATAGAAAACCGATTCAACTCAATTAGCACAAAATCTTAACGTTGAACCTAAATGGTAGTAATATTTTTGAACGTGTCAAGGCAGGGGTGGGTGGGTGGATGGTTAATATTTGTGTCTGCACCACCTGCTTAAAAGTAGTTCGGCGCCACTGGTCCTGGCTTAGTCTAAGTTTGGTGGACCTTTTGCCAATTTTATAGTATGGATTACTCCTTGGGTTTTGTGAAGTTTTTCGTATAGACATTTTTAAACTGTTTTTGTATCCACGTTGATTGTGGTAAGCCCGTATCGTTATGTAGTGGTTTATTTCTCATGTACCACGGGGTCTTTAGAACTATGTATTCTTAAGAATTTATTTTGAAGAGTTTATAGTTTTCTCATTTTTGTTTGAGAAACAGCTGCTCATGCTTGAGTCATGCGTATTTTACTATCGGTCTTATTATTGTCTTATATAAAAGTAGATATAATTTTATCTGTAGGGTTGAGCATGTAGATGTAGCCACGATTAATGTGTACATACATACTTCTGCCCTCCCGTAGATTTAAGGTTTTTAAGTTTTGCATACCGCACTTTGCGAAGTGTTCGAATAACACTAGAACGCGCATTTTACTGCAAACAATTTTTTATTTGATTTTAGACAACGGAACACTGGACAAGCTTAAATCACATTACTAATAATCATTATAGTTATAACAATAGTCATAGATAAGGTATAGTTATACTGATAATTTAGTGATACATACCCAACATGATTTCGAAACTGGGCATTATGAGTAATTAAAAGTGTAATGATGGGTCATTATTTGCTGATCGCAAGAGACGAATTATTATGGGTGAGAGTATGATATTATTATACGCGTGTTAAATTATAATACTACACGTATGCACCGTTCAGATACTGCAACGCGAGCGTGAGCACTGCACACGGATGCGCGGGCAAGAAGTGCGGTCCGCGGGATGCTCGGACTTGTATGTGTTATAACCTACCCGGACTGGGCTATTAAAAACGATGAATTTATGAGCCGGGTCTATTTGCGTCCCCGCGAGGCTAACATTAAATTATTATAATTATTATTACATTTTAAGTATTTGAATTAAATCAAGCGATATTTATTAAGTTATTATGCGAGTAAAAGATAAAAAAATAAATAAATAATAACGCATGATCACACGTTATAAAACCAACTACAGTTTTTACCTTATCTCTGTGTTACGTTTTATTAATATCAAGTACGGCAATACCATATTATTATATTATGGCTACACGAAATCACTGGGAAAATTTACGAAAGCAGTTGATAATAATAATTGTTGTAAATATCTATAAGATTATAATTTATAAGTTTCACGCGACTTATTTTTTCGCTTAATACTAGTGAAAATTTGGATAATTAAATTTGACGATGATTGATATAAAAGGAGCCAGGTTACTGACTAATCGATTGGATTATAGCATTATTGTTTCTAAAAATCTAACCATCGAATTCGGGTTGTGTTACCCCGAATTTTTGCAATTGTCGAAATTATTTTGTAATTGCCCTATGACACATCCGGCAAGTCACCCGAATTCTCTCAAACGAACTTTTAGGGTTTCATAGAAGAATGACGAAAATTACTTTTTGTAAAGATTAAATATATTTGTCAAAATCTATTATAATATTTATAATATTGAGGTCCTTTACGTATTATGATAAATTATGATTACTACAGGACACTAATAATTTGTGATTATTATTTATTAAAATAAATTCTCGTATAATGTTTTAACTATCAGCTATAATTTCGTTTTGATAATGAGAATACAATAAAATAATACCTGCTAACAATACATAAACTGCAGAGTTATGTTGTAACCTACATACCTACGAATAAAGTTTGTCATTTTTTTTTTTTTTTTTTGGGCTTATAAGCAGTATGTGAATGTTAAATGAAATTCAATAAACAATCTTTGTTTACTCACTCAATCACCGTATAAGACATAATATTATTTTACCTCGTGTAACATGTTTTCAGTTAGTCTGATTTACCACCGATGTCGTGTAATATTTTCTTTTTTTATCTTGAATGAAAGGCACAAGATGTCGTTATGTTATAAGTGTATAATAATATTTAAAAATTTTTTTTGGTAATTTGTTATACAATGAGAATATTATATTGTTTTTATTCGCATTATTATTTGTGTATATATATATATATATATATATATATATATATATATCGTGGTAGGCGGTATGGTTCACATTTTATAGACGTAATAAAGACCAGATGGTACTACAAAGTATACACACTCGAACATTAACCATTTATTAGGTGAAGAGGGGACGAGGGGGAAATACACTCTATGTTACCCGTCACTGGACATTACGTGAGTCCACAATGAGATTCATTCATTGTTCCATCTGCATTTACGATGTCCAAGTCACTCTGAGACACCTGAATCCCGTCTACGAGATAAATCGTATTTCATACGGGGAAAAAAACGGGTTTATAATATTGCAGTATACCTACCTACTTTCATCTCGGCGTACAGAACAATGCTTCGGGGTGGAAGAACTAACGGATACGTCCGTGGGTTTACATACACAAACATTATTGCATATCAATTGTTGGTACATGCCTGCCTATATACCTTACCTATTTATGTATATAAATATATGCATAAATATATTGCGTAATATATGTAAGCCCACGTTTATATAAATTTAAATGATATCTGTGGCATCATATATTGTATAAATACATGCGATTATTAACAAAGATTAGAAATACATTATACGAACTTATGTAATATTTATTTTTATTTATGGATCTTGTAAGAAAAAAAATTCGGTAGCTAATAATGGACAACGGCTATTAGTTATGAGAGGTAACATTTTTATAATTGAAAATTACTTAAATATGAATGGTGTTGTTAATATTATTATTATTATTATTTTTAATTTGGTAAAAGGCGTTTTAAATTGTTAATTTTTTAACAGACAGTCGACAGATATTATAGCTATATTTATAGTATTGTAAAAATTTGGCTGGCCAAAATCAAACTGTTATGTATTAAACAAAGCAACAAAACAAAATCGGTTAATTTTATTTTTGTCACAGTACCCGCAATTTTATTTAAAGTTTCAGAATTCAGAGTACTTAAGCCCGTGAATTTTTTTTATATTTTTCGATTTTTATTACGCGCATAGAAATTGAGACAAGATGGTCATTGATCATAGAACTACGATGGTCGGATTAAAAATGAATGCACAAGCTGTGATGAAAAAAATAATCGAGTAGTATCACGTTCGTATATTAAAATTGTTTAGTTAACATAGATAGTTAGTTAGTGCAGTAAATAATAGTTATAATAGTTAAAAGTTAAGTTAAATTAAATTAATCACTGTTACCTAATAATTTAATGGCAGATTTATTAAGTAGTAAACTGTAGTTAATAATAATAAGTAATAATTTGATCATAAAATTAAGTGTTATGATAAGTACAGAAGAGAGTCAGTAATCGTTTAAAATATTTCAGACTTAATAGTTCATAAAATTGTGCTTTAGTAGAATTAAACTATTCGTTAGACATTTTAAACGTTTCACAGCATATAATTCAATTCATTTATAAACTACAGGTATGAGATAAGTTAAAACTAGTGCCATTACTTGTCTGAATAATTACTATCGAAAAATATTGACGCTCTTCTGTATGTGGATTAGGCCTCTACGGGGATACCACAGTAAAAAAAAAACGCGCCCCGTGTAATACCTCATGCTTGAAAATACTAAAATATATAATATTGTATATGATGGTACAACTATCGTAAGTTGAAAGCTAAGGTGGTGAGGAAACTTACACACACGAATATAATATCGTTAAAAATAATTTTAAGTAGAAAATAGTACAGTTTAAAAAATTACTTTTATACTTTTATTTATGCTTACATTTATGTTTGTCAAATACCAGTGGAACAGACTACGCACATATATTTGGAATAAGTACTTGGATAATATTTGCAAATACTTGAAAATACGAGTTCACGTGGACGTTCAGTTCGAGATGGTACATTTGTGGTACAATGGTTTCAAATATGTAACACAGCAGCAATATCATTCGTTTACCACGCAGTATCTCACCCGATCTTTTTGTTTACCGATTTTACAACATGTATGATGTTAGTAAAAACATGATCAAATGTGATCCGGCCGCCAATACACAGTTTAATAGTTAATAGTTATATCAGCAATAAGTGACGAAATAACAAAATATTAAAAGTGTTCATTACGTTAATAATTTGTTTAATTTATCAGTTCAATTCAATGTTAAAACACAGATGGCCTTTCGGGTAAAGAATTAACGTATTTTATACCGATAAAATATACCTACCGCGGTTGTGCGTAAACAATATTATCATTTTAATAATAATGTGTCGTACGTGAAACTATTCCGTTACCATTTCCATGCGTTAGATTTTTTCTTAGTCGTGCACGCCACCGCCGATTGCCTCGGTGGTGCGGTCGTGACCGGCTTTTTGCACACCATCTCGGACGGCCGTCCACCAGCACATGGTCCGTCCATGGGACACCGCGGCGGACGCTGCTCGACCGGCTCGGCGCACGTGGCCACTGTCGCGGCCGCACACTGCAGCGGGCCGCGGTCACCGCATTCGGCCGGGCTGCACGGTTGCAGCGCCCGCCATTCGGCCGCTGCGCTTATCTGACATACGATGTCGGCCAGCCGGTCCGCGCACCTCGCGATCAACAGGTCACGGTTCGCCGACCGCTTGGCCGCGCAATCGCACGTTCCCGGAGCCTGGTCGCAGCATCCCGGCCGCTCGTCCTGCACGTCGTAAGCGTGGCAAAATATATAGATCGCGTCGACAATCGACATTTCGATAAGGCCTACATTTATTTATATTTCTGTGACATATACGAAGATAGACATGTGCCGAAAATAGATTAAAAGATCCAAAGCATCCAAAGCAACATTTCTAAGGTTCGCAACAGAGCGTGTTGAAAAAATGCATTGTTCAATCAATATCGATTAAATTTTTTAAAATTTAAACAATTACACTATTAGTTATCCAAAAAGACCACCGTCAACTGTAGAGTTGAAAAAAAGTAATTCACTTGATGACATCTTAGTTTACTTGGACAATGTTGGACTGACTTGCAATGATCCTGTGCGTACTAAGACGTAATAACTGGAGGTTGTGATCTAAAACTACCTCGAACTTAGAACCTAATACATGCCATCGAACAAGGTATGGCTGATACCACGTTGTGGGATCGACGACGCTTTTAACCCAGCATCTGGTTGATAATGTTCCTATCTAGCGGGGGAAAGAATGGTACCACGGGCGGGAGACCCTCCTACTCGACGATTTACAAAAAGCTAACGTCTTGTCGGGTACCAACCATAGTAAGTGTATGCTTCGTCGTGGCTGCCGAAAAAGCAACATTATGGTTTAAGGATAAACGCTGTTGATAGCTCACTGGTGAGCTGTGGAGTCAGGCCTTAAGAAGCCATTATTATTATTTCTGTTCAAACAGAGAACTCTTAACATTGAGTATCGACGACGACGTAGATATAATGTATGTTACATTGTTACAGCGATCCTCAAACTGTGGGTCATGAGTCATTTTTTTGAATTATATAGATTCTAAGAAATTTATGTTAAATTATTTTATACTTGTATTATTATAGTAAAAGGATTGAGAACAACTGGTATGTTAAAATATCCAAGGGTCAACAGTATTATATACCGGAGTGGTATCAAGCGTGTGTGTCGATATACAAATGTTGAATAGAATAATGTATTATATGATGCCTGGATGGGGTTAGGTAAATTTGGTTCGCGATTTTTTGTATACATTTTAAATACTGTAAATTGAGTTTCAAAAAATAATAGCAGGTAACGAGATACCGTTTTCTCAAAAAAAAAAAAAAATTTATTAAAAAATGTTGTTAATTTTTCACCGTATTTTAAAATTGTTAAGGTCATTGCAATGTTGTGTTTCGTGTATCGTATTGGAAAGGGAGATTATAAAGGTTTGATTTCAAACTAAACTATATTGTGTTTATCGGTCATCGATTCTATTGTGGTCGAATAACTTCGAATTGTCGTAAATTTAATTATGTCTAAAAATTCGTATCATTTAAGTTTATATTGATAAATTATAAAAATGATGCCATAATTATAAAATTTAACTACTAATAAAAATTATTAGGTATTTAAAAAAAAAAAAAAAAAAAATCTTGGACTTAACTTACTATTAACACGTAATTGAGTCTTCATAAAATAATCGTTGAGATGTAATGGCCACGATGCCAAAACCTCCCTAACAAAAAAAAAAAAAAAATAACTCACTTTTACTTTTTTTTCTCTCGGGACCCAACTTACCTATACTACATCCCCCCCCCCCCCGGGACCTGATTCAACTAGTTTGACTACTAAGTTTCAACTAGTTTCAACTAGATTTAACCGTAGCGTTGCCTTTACCTGCATGTACTCGCACGGGACTTTGCGCAACGGGCACCGGTTCTTGCCCTGCTCGGCCACCGGCTTGCACCTCAGGCATGGGCAGCATTCCGGGAACGGCAGCTGTCCTGGCACTGGGGCTGGCACTGGCGGTAGCCTGCGGTACACGCATCGATTGGTGGCCGGCTCGGGGCCGCGGCAGCACAGGAACATGCAGTCGGTCCTGATCAGGCTGAGGTCGACCAGCTCGGTGGGATGGCCCGGCGAGATGGGATCGCACGGCTGCTCGGGCAACGTTTTCTGCGCGAAATACGCCGCGGCCCGTCTGCACTGGTCCGTGCACGGCCTGCGGTAGCACTTCTTCCGGGCCTTGCGGCACGGGGCCGCGCAATCCAGCATGACCGCCGGCACCGTTATCCGTCCCCTGACCGCCGCCGCCGCGTCGTCGCACTCCAACTCGTCCTGCGCGCACTCCCGGCCCAGCATGCCGTTCACGTACACCGTCAGCGTGCGAATGTACCGGAGTAACCGGTGCACCGCGCATTCGCACTCGTCCTGTTGCACTACTGCCGTGATCGGTCCACCGCTGCAGTTCTCTTCTTGTTGCTTCATTAATGGTGTACACGATATGCCTGCAGTTATTACCACACTGCACGTATATACTTACATATAATATACAGGGTCATTTGTTTAGGATGCTCATCCCAATTTTTGGTCGTAAAAATGCCAACATTTAAATTATTTTTAATCTTCAAATTATCGCAAAAACTATATTGTCCGTGTTTTTTATTTTTATTTCTATACCACTCTAAGTAAGGTCTGTGGTGATACAAACTTTTGTTTTTCAAATAAACCCTTTTTTTACTGCGGTTACACCATTGGAATTTCGATAAAAATAAAAAATATCGGAAAACATTGTTTTTATGTTAACTAAAAATTTTTTTTGAAAAATATCCCATATTTTAGCATTTTTACGACAAAAAAAAAAGGGGTCAGTATCTATGATAATATAGTGTTAAATGTAGAAGACGTAGTTGAAGAAGATCGTATATCATGCACTGGGAGTGCAGGAATGGAAGGAAATTATTTAAGATAGAGTGAGTTGGAGGGATATAGTTATGTTATAAACGCTAATTAAGAAGAAAGAGAGTATGTTGATGTAATACTATATAAAATGCATATATGTTATACCATGTATTGATGACTATTGTATTATACTTATTAATATAGTGGACAAGATGATAGGAAATAGACTGAGATACGCGATTTGGGGGAGGGGGCGTATGATATGAGGTAACAGGAAACGAAAGTATGGTAAGATTGGTTATGAAAAAAAACGTTGAAAGGAAAAAGAGGAAGACCAAAAAAGAGAGATGGTTGAGATGAGAATACGATATGAGGGCTGTCCATGTGTACGTAGGTGACGTGGAAAATCAAGTGGAAGGTAGTTTAGGACAAAGGTAACCGAATCCAAGTTGCGGGAGAAAGGCGGAGACAGAGCAAAAGAAGAAGATAATAATAGTATTAGGAAATAACAATTTAATACGCACCGTCAAGTATTGTTTTATAATAATTTGTGTGCCGTAGAGATTTTGAACTTTTAAAATGCTTATATTATCAGCTGCACCGGGCAATGACTGCAGTATGCTGTTTTTGAGTCATCTTGTCAATGCGGTTGCCTTGGATTTAGGTACAAACGCATATTTTAACCAGGATGTAGATAATGAAAAAAATTGCCTACGAAATTTGTGTTTTTATTAATAGAGAAATAATAATATCATTAATTTTATTGTTACCTATTTTTGCCGTCGGTACCACATGGTTATCACTCCGTTCGTCTTGCACAACGTCACTCTATATACGTCTCGTGTACCGTCTTCCGTGACTTTTTCCTTCCGTGATTCGAATTGAAAAACAAAAAGTAAAAGTACTTAATGACTTTTAGAAAAATGGGATATACATGGCCTCCGAACATTGACGAAAAAAGCAATGGTATAGAAATACCCGTAAAAAAAAAAAAAAAAAACGAAACAGGAATAACAGAGAAATACCACCGGGAGTACGTTTAAATATTAATCTTTACCGGTATATACCTATAACTTTGACTTTGGGATACACAGGATACAGTTGAGGAACTATGTGTCTGAACGTTTTTCATTTCGCTGTCAATACAGCCGTTAGGTTACGAAACAATACGTTTTCGAAAGAAAATCGTATGCACTCGGTGCGCGGTTCTGCAGTAATTTACACATTTCCTATTTCACCGGCATAGGATTTGTGCGTGATATCATTTACGGAACATGGATATAATTATCTCATTGTGTGCACGTACGTACGTACGTGTGTGTGTGTGTGTGTGTGTGTGTATGTGTGTGTGAGAGAGAGAGAAAGAGAATTACATCGGTTGACCAACTTTTCGGTTACACAATCTGAAACGGTACGGCTCGGTGGCGCTGGCGGGTGGTGGCGTCGGGTCGTTTGACACTGATGTTCCGGTTCAGTTTGTCCGGAAGGAGTTTACACAAACACGCGGCCTTGGACGGAATTTTTTTTTCTCTCTCCATCTCACACACACTTTTTGCCACTCCCCACCACTCCGCTCCGTCCACCGTTCGTGATCTTTACACATTATTATTATTATTATTATTATTATTATTTATATTATTATTTATTATCATTATTATTGCACTAATCAACCAGCGGGAAGGTCTTTTCACTTTCCGAACGTAGCAAACCGGCAAACAGAGCGGAACTCCCATGGAAAACAACGCGACTTCGCGCGTCATTGTCAGCTGACATGCGAAACTGTGCCTATAATAAACCTGCAAACATCATCGGGCGAACACCAATAAATACGTATAATTAATAATTAATAATAATAATAATACGATAGGCACATATATATGCCAATGCACCGACGTTTATCTTTATATGTATCGACCCGAGCATGGACGTAACGAGATGCATTTCACGCAACGTATATTTTATGATTTTTTTTATGTTATAGAATCATCACGAACGCCAAACTACCTACGCAGCGGCAACCGCATCCGCCGGAGGAGTTTTGGTTAGGTATTACTTTTATATTGATTTTACACACATTATTATTATACATCTATAGATCTTATTTATTGCATGTTTTAAGTATAATAAACCACATTCGTCAACTGCAGCCGTGCGTTAAGCTATAACGCATAATATGATATCATAACGCATACATGATGCATTTTCTATTTACATAGTTTTACATCATTATAATGCACCTATATACGCCATCCACTGTGACTCCAAATTCACTATGAGCATTTTTATATAACACTGATGCAATAGAAAAAACTGATAACGCAGAGCTGATTGTTTGTCTTACGTTTGTTGCAAAATTCAAAACTGCAATCGTAAAAAACGGTTCAAAGCGAAAATCGGTAATTTAAACACTATATTGGATATAAATCTTAAATGTTGGTCTTATATTGTAAACAAACGACACTATTTATTTGTGAATTGCAATCAGCTGTATCTACTTATATCACACTTCAATATTTTAATATATATTATAGGTAAAAAAATAACAAATTTACGGATTCAAGTCTTCTGGTTTTAATTTTTTTTTTGAAAATCAATATTTTACTAAGATATTTTTATCTATAAATAGGCACCTCAGTGTGGAGATATTCAATACACGACATGGAATATTAAAGTCTATACTGATTGAAGTTTCAGTATATTTAACAGTAGTTTAATTCTCATGCTATACAACGCGTATTGTGGTGTATCGATTAAATCGTATTGAAATATTGAAAAATGAGAAATCCCATTTTTATATTTGTGAAAATCCAATTTAAATATTAAGAATTTTTTTCATCTATATGTTATAATAATATATAAAGGGATTTCATATACAAAAAATAAAAAATAAATAATAATAATAACCCGTAAGACACTCGCAAAAAAACACGATAGGTACTGGCAATTTAAATGAATAGTCTTGCATTATTCTTATTTTATTATCTATGTCTTGCATAATGTTGTATACTGCGTATCGTTACGAAAAGAAAAATAACAATTTGTGCAGTACTGCAGTATACCTACGTCATATTACACCAAATTTTGTGGTGTAAAATTTAGCCATTCCGGTGTCGGCTATGAATCATTATAATAAACATGCCCCGTTGTCTCAATTCGTCGCTTATAGATATTGTATTATACATATCATTATACTACCATCGCAGATTGGGTTTTGAACTCTAAGTGGATGACAATGTGATTTTGTATCAGGTATATTTTTAACGTGTTTTGATCCGAATGTACAGTATGATAATATTATTAATTATTACTATTATAGATAAATGAGTCTTTTCGCTGGTATTACATTATTATTGTTATTATCTATACTAGACTATGCATCGTGCATATACAACGGCGGCGGCTTAGTGTCGTGAACGATTGGAAAATCGCTCTAAAACGGTACACCACCGTGAGCGAGTGGGCCGCACAATAATAATACTATACAAAAATCGGTGTACAATCTATACTATGATAAACGGTTTTGAAGCCGCCACCGCTGCGTCATAAGTTATAACAATAATCGCACTGGAGAGCGACGAAAAGTGAAGTACAATATTATACGCGTTAAAATATGCGGGTCGTCATTCGTCATATAACATGTTTACATATAAAACATAATAATAATACATCATTATTTTAAAAGCTGTACAACGTGTTTATGAAACTATTATTGTTAGTTTTTTCGTCTCAAATGTTATCAGTATTTCGATCGATTTACAATTTACACGCGTGTGATGCATACCGCAGCTGCAGCCGTGTAGTTGACCGTTCTGAAGAACAATGGGATGCATGAATATAATATGTATATCGTGTTAACGAATTACTACTGTCGATGTCGATGAATGGCGAGAAAAATTATTTAGATACTAAAGATAATACGATTTACGTATATTATACTGTCGGTAAATTACAGTATTCAAATATTGATAGTCATCGCATATGATAAACGACGGATGAACAAAAAATATGCTCTTAAAAAAAATAATATATTAGTTAAAAACTCATAAAACTACACCATAAAATTCCTTTTAGGTATTAAAAGTTTGATTAAAAATTACGTTAAAATAATCGGTATGACACTCATGACATATTTTTTACTAATTACATATACTAGCTTATAAGTATAACAACTGTGATAATCTGAGTGGAAAGGCTATTATGATGATAACGCAGTACAAAATATCTTACTGCGTTATTTTTACTACCGATGGGCTGGACTAAAGTCTCGCAACAATTTGTGTTCACTGTAAACACCTATTTAAAAATATGTTCCAAAAACTATGAAAATTCCACAAACCTATGAAAAATGTTGTTAAAAGTTAAATTTCTCAAAAAATATATTAAATAATCAGTATTTCCCAAAAGATATTTTCTGTTTATGAACCTATGTTTCAGCAAAAAAATGTGAAATTGCATCAAGATCCCAGCTCTGTATATTAGGTATTGTATCAAATAGTGCGTACATAATAATTTTATTATAATCGACGTCAATATTTAGGTTGCCGAATACTAATCATAATATCTTGATTTCTACAAAAATACTCCGTTGCAGTACAATAATCATCGTTTGTGTTATTATGTGAAGAAACCCCGAAAAAATGTAATAAGATATAATATTCCCAACGATATGTGTTTTGTAAGACGAGTTCACATGGCCTCGTGTGCACGCACATATTATTCAAGACTTACAGTATAATAATATTATGTTCAAAAAAATTAATTGAGAAATGTTTATTAATTTTTCCAACCGTGCGCAAACTATAATATTCTATAGCTGAATACTCGATTACACTTGAAATCTCGTCAATGTAGATAGTTTGTGCACATAATGTGATCCTGTCGATATTGAACGATTTGTACCTATGTAAATGTTATGACTTGCACATGAAAACATAAAATTATTATCGTTTGAAAAATAAATAAAATACGTCGTGTACATCTTATATTATACTCGAAGCGTTTGTTAAAGTTTGTATTACGCAGTCATGTATATAGTTGTATATATACTCAAAATACGTGGGATGTGGTTTAAATGAAATTAACAAAAAAAAAACTTAAGAAAAAATTAATGGTTTTTATCCGAATCATATATAGTGGGTATAGCTAGTCACATTTCAAAAACTTGGATAATTTTACTGAGTTGTTGTTTAACGAAGCACATGTACAAGATGTACATACGTTGCGCATTCTATACTAAATAACGCGGTGTTCGATTCAGTTAAATGTCTCTAAAAATCTACTGGTTCGTACGTAATTATAAAGACGCCTGTGAAATTAGACCCCCCCCCCATCAAAACCAAATCACTCCAAATAAATTGTAAGTTGTAGCCCTTTATTTGTAAATTTTTGTAAGTTTGAAGTTTGTAAGTTGATGATTTAGCCAGAGAAAATTACAAAAATGTACAAATAAGGGGCTACAACTTACAATTTATTTGGAACGATTTGACTTTGGTGGGAGATGGGGCTAATTTCACAAGCATGTTATGAATACCGTCGGCACGGTCCTTATTGTAATATATGTCTTGCAAAAGTTCAGGAAATAAATTGACGTACGTCGGTGCAGCACACATCGTTATGCGGAGATGATTTGAAATCCTAACGTGATGGCCTCACACCAATGATTTCTAAAAATCAAAAATCACGATGTTTCAAGCGTTAACTCAAAAATGAACTGACGTGCATGAAATACAATATTATTATGTTCGTTTGCGTGCATATTGTGTTTCTGTACGCTTAGTCCAGATCATCGTGTTGTGATATATTACACCGTCCCGATTGTATATCCTATACTGGTGAACATGTCAATTTTCGAATAATGGCGTGCGAAGGCCGATCGATTTGTCAAAAAGAGACAACCAGATCGTGTTGGTCGGAGGGAAAGGGTGACGCACGGGTGGTTTGAAATAATTAACCGTTTCACAACGTTGTCGTCGTCATATTATAATACTTAAACCGCGGTACGGGTCGCCGTTCGTCGTGGTCGTCGGAAACGCCACCGCGAGCGGTAAGGATATTAATTAATTAGACAATTTGATCTGGCACGAGTATGTTAATCCGACGATTTTGTTTCGGTTACGAAATCGGTACACAGTGCACATGTACAAGTGCGTTGTTTTGTTTCGGTGCAGAGTGGAAGAAAAAAAAAAAAACCGTTTCAAGGTCGTCGCCAGTGTGCAACACGCGCACCGGGCCGTTCCGCTCTAGTAATTCGGTCGGGTCCCGTGCGCGCACCGCGGCGGAAAGCGAAAGGTTAGAGAACATAATAATATAATACAATATATTAATTTTGTTATGTACCTATAACACACGCGCTCGCGTATAAATGTATATTAATATAACATCATAAACCCACTGACGGACACACAGATGCGCGAATAGTATAATGATGATAGTAATAAAAATAGACGCATTAACCTTGGTCGGTCGACACCGCGCGCGTTTTCCGGAGCTCGCGATTTTAATATACAGCGGCTACGTAATCGCTCATCTATCTCACGGTAGTCATTATAATATTATTTTTTATGTTTGTACATTATGCACAAGGTAACTTTTCAAGCGTGTTCTGCATGAGCTTCGGTAACGTGCTTTTTCGAAAATCCTACCACCGCCTCACCACGGATAAGGTTCTCGGAAAAAAACAATTGTTAATTATATTTTTATCTGTTGTACTACAGTATAATATGCTATTTTTTGTTTTAAATTATCTATAAATTCGAAATGACAACTTTTGAAGTTTTCTGAAGGAACTTCTGAAAAATGTATAAAATCGGTATAAAATTGAATTGTTCGCATTGTTTAAAAACTAAGAAGTGAAATGAGCATGCTTAACAAATACGATTCCACAATATAGTAGTATTAAATGTGAAAGCCGAGAGTTGAGCTAAGTAGTATTTTTAATTTTTGAAGAAGAAAACAATAAGTTAAATAATTTTATATGGATAAAAATATTACTTATTTTGATAAATTAAAGCAAACTTTTTGTTTACATGTAAATGCATTGTGTAGACGTAACTTTATAGTTATTTGTTATGAGGAAAAAATAAAATTTGGAATCTATTGAATCATGTTTTTTTTTTCAAAGTATATTAATTATTTCCATTATCGATTGTGTGATTATATTAAAATCAAATCAGCCTGGATTTAAACCAACATAGCTTGTTAGTTGTTGGATGAACAAGAAGATCATACAGAATATGGTTAGTTAAAAAGTTATAGCTATCGAAAGTTCTGCACTGGTTTATGTCCCACAGTGTTGTCGCTAACATTTTATATGATTTAGTCATTGACCATTGTACATTTTCAATATATATATATATATAATATATATGTTTACAGAGTGGTGTTTTGGTTATCAACGTTCTATGGAAAAGATTATAGGTAGATATTAAGCATACCACGTGGTCGTAGTATAGGTGTACAATGCTACTCGTTCTCCCGAGTCCCTAGGACAATATAATTATTATAATGTGCTGCTGTTCGCAGACTGCTGGGCACGTGCAATCGTCGTATTGTACTATAAATTGTTTCCAAAACCGATTTTTACTCGGAAAACGGTCCGTTTACGATGGGAGGTTGCGCTCATAAACGTCAATACTTTTGTAAGACTTGCGTGACCTTGCCCGAGCCACGAGCGCGCGCTCGAGATGATGAAGGCGAAAACGTTTGACTATTAAAATGAAAAAAAAAAACCTATAATGACATCATAAAAAAAATCCAAGACGGTAAACATTATACGTAACACACACACACACACACACACACACACACACACACACACAAATGTTTAACCATGTACGACGTAGGACGTAAAGGCGAAGTATACGCTTATGTGATGTGTACCTGCGCGCGCTCGTGTGTATAGACATTAATAAATATATTATTTATTTTGTTGTCGTTTTGTCTTCGACTGGTCCGAACGATATCATACATACGTACCTATATGTATATATGTATATTGCCCTGTGTTTGTCCAAAACTCAATGCTCTCTATAAATGCACTCGACTATGATGATGATGATGATGATGATGATGATGATGATGATGATGCGTGCCCTTGACTCTGACACGGCAATTATCGAAATATCGTGTTAATGCTAATGGATAGTGCGAGTTTACTCTTCCCTCTCCCCAGCTGCACTCGTTATATGTGTACACAACCACGTTCGCACGTGTATGTACAGATATAAATATTATGCGTACATTAAG
Source organism: Chaitophorus viminalis (assembly GCA_025469195.1). Lineage (NCBI taxonomy): Eukaryota > Metazoa > Arthropoda > Insecta > Hemiptera > Aphididae > Chaitophorus > Chaitophorus viminalis. Next base: position 32,383 of record JAIPRK010001253.1, read on the forward strand.
TACATATACCGCCAACGGTGTGGTACTGATATTTATTTATTCCTATACGAACGCGTTTTTGTTTTCTCTTATTTCGTTCTGTAATTTCAAAAAAGTCGGTTACCCATCCGAATTCCTTTTACACACATTATTGTGACATAAGATCTTATCCGTTTATTCGGATACCGCGGCCATCGATCGCTATTGATATAACAGCGTGTACCGGTTACACCCGACAAATTGCGTTCTGTTCAAACTAATTATGTTATGTGTGTATAAACATTTCAGAACTTTCTGCAGTGTCACCATTTCACCAATATTGTTAGCAGACAGAGATTCAATGTTGTTTTATGAAATAATTCATCTTTTTCTCGGTCGCGCTTTTGAAATAAAACCGTTTAACCCGAATCGAAGAGGACGATTGTCATGACACCTACCTGTAAAAGTACACACACCGAATTATTACTGCAGTCTTTTCAACTTGTTGCAAATTATGCGGATTTGTGTTGCACAACGTTTTTTCAATTGTTATTTTTTTTCTGCTCGTCTGGTATTATTTTTTATTTTACTATTCTGTATCCAAACATTGATTTCTTTAAAAATTTCGATACACACTGAAATGTTTAAGACGAGCACAGGACTTGACTACACCAACATTGTATTGTATTATTGTGAGAAGGAAGGAGGTACACGCTTTCGGATTACTGGTACGCTCTGGTAGCATAAAGATCTATCATCTACGTGATCTTGATAATTTTGTCAATATAATTCAAGATACTTCGTATTAAAGCGGAAGTTCATGCGACTTGTATTTGAAAAATGAATGTGCACAGAAATTATATAAATTAGAATAGTATGCAAAAAACAAAAAAATTACCTGCCCACATCACCTGGGTCTATTAAAAATATATAAATTTCAAAACGTTTTTTTATTATTTTTATTTTAATTCTTATTCCCCTCGTTAAAGTACTATATACGTTATGCGTTCACCTATATGTACGTACACTTTATTCGCATTTATGTAGCAAAAACCGGTCCGAGGCAATTTGTATACAGATGCTTCCACCTTGAGTGACGCTCACATGATTCGCAATTCGATTAATCATTTTTATAGTGTGCATTTTCAATAGTAGATAAATAGACATTAATAACGTATCGTATTATAGGTGTATAATACTATATTATAGGTACTATAATATATATATAATTAGTGAGCCGGAGGTCGGACGATGTGCGCTTTCACAAAAATAAAACGAATAGAATAAATAACAAATGTACACTCACACACACACACACACACACACACACACACATATATATATATATATATATATTTATATACACTCAAATACACATGTTATATTCAATATAGGTACTTATATAATATATTATATTTATAAGATATTGTGGTCGCCCGACAAGTGCATAATGTAACGTCTACGTGTGATAATATACAATGACACGTCACTGGTCATCTCATTAATTGTCTCAAAAAATCATATCCTCGACACTGCTGCAGCAGTTGTGTGTCAAAATATTATTTACTCGGGAGTTGTATTACAATACATACGATCGATGATCAGCTAATTCGCACTGTAAGATACGATGTAATTCGGCTAAGCTTTATTAATATTCTAAATAAGTTTACAACAAATAAAATAAGAATCGTTATTTTTTTTTTACCTGAAATTCTGAAATGTCAGAACTTTGAAACTTTAAAACCCTGACCTTATGTATCCCGGTAATTACAATCATCATAAGAAATACATCAATCGTATGGTAAAAACTAATTTTATATTTCTGAGTGTTCCAATCTTACGATTATTATAATATTATGTCTTATTGATAAAACTACAAAGTGAAACTCGTCTAATGATAAATACATCATATCATCGTGAAAAATAAACCATTGCAATGAATAATGAGTCAACTCTAGAGCATTTAAAAAATCAACAGGCTACAATATTATCACATACATATTAAAGCGAAGATTTTGTAACACTTTTAGCTTTAATTATTATTGAGTAAAGTTGAGTCGGTAAAATTATATTTCAAATGTTGACATCCAATTAAAAATAAAATATTCCAAGTTGTATAATGTAACACAAATGATACAATGTAATTTAATGTCGGTTCAAACGATGTACGAATGTATAATATATACTTTTTAACTTTGGCGCCTATTAAGAAATATAGGCATATATTATAGTACATTTTACATATAAAATTAGTTATTATTATTATTACTACTTTTATGCTTTATTTTTGGTAAAATGTTAAAACTAATTCAACTCCAAAAACGTAAATAAAATCTCGTTACTACGAATTAAGGTATTATTCACGTATGCCCGTGCACACGAAACGCGTTTATCGAAAAACATAATGTAATCGTTGAAAAAAAATCAAAAGAGTCCTCATGACTTCCACCATCCGCCCCACTTCCTCCATATGGACATAAACTATACGTCTTCATCGCGGATTATTAATATTATTGGATCGTAATTATATTTTACATTTCGCTATATCAACATGCACGTTTCGTCTGTATATCATTTACCGCTTTTGTTTTCATCGCAGTGGCAAAGTAATCGATATATATAAAAATACGATTCGCTGTACCGCGAGTGCAATATGACGAGTTAATTACGAGGTATTAGTACACGAAATAGTTTTAATAACACGGTTTAGCCAACGTGTACCCGTTAATATTATTTGCGTGATACGTGTTATTAAAATGATATGGAAATCCTCGGCCGCATACTTTTATTACATATACATGTATACATAACATGTTATAAATACGCAAGGTACCTGTACTCCACATAAATTGGTTTTCGTTAAAATAGATATTAACCTTGTTCGGATTTTCTCATGCCTAACTGCAACGACCGTGTTTCCTCTGCATGTAATATATGTATATACGTTTGCAAACGATATTGCGCATAGAACACATCCAAGTGTAACAATAATGTATTGCAACCCATTCGTTTAATACTCATACACAATGATATAATACGGTTTATACACGCAGTCTCGTATAATTCGAGTCTGTAATAATGTGTATATTTAAGCGCTATTGTCGGGTGCAATTGTCGCGGCAACCATTAAAGTTTCAACGTTCAATTCTTTGTTCGTCGACGAGGTGTGACTCGAAGGATTTTTGAAATAGATTCTGTGAAAATCGGCAAATTTTAAATTGAAATCCCACGGGCAATGTAAAAATTCAACTTATCTAAATCTTCAGTCAAAAACACGAGAACGAATGAAATTACACGACGGTATCAAATTTATCTTCAAAGTCGTGTCATTTAATTTATTTATATGAATTAATATTTAAAATGTATAGTAAATTTAAAATATATATTTTTAATCTATTTGAGTAACGTTGTTTTCGGAGCTCATATGCGCTATAAACATTATTCATTTATAATTATAATAGAGCTATAGGAAAAAAAAAAAACTTTTGAACGTTTTACATAAAATCTTCGCCCGGTGACATTTGGCAAAACGTTTTAGATAAGTCACACTTCGTTGGTATAATATACATCCCCACACATACACTGCACAATAGTGACGTTTCGTATAATTTATATCACCATATTAGCTTAAAGGTTAAGAGACATAAGCGATTTACATTTACGTCGTGGCGATAATTCATTCCGGACAAAAGTGTACATTTTAGGAAAACGGGTATAATACGCATATTATGCTTTAACGTTTGCGTTATGGTTTACACACACACACACATACACACACTTATTATGTATAAAAGATTTGTTTGATTCGTGTGTTCGTCCAACGTGTATACCAAGTGTAGGTTTGAAGGATTTCACGAGTAGAATAATATCATAATTTATCTGTTTACCGCCCGATTTGATGGATTTACCCGAACGACAACAACAACAATACATTATACGATCTAATCCAAACGGCAATTTATAATATGGTAGTATACGAGTTTTCGTTCGTTCTGCACGACGATAGTAAGACGGGTCCGAATGTATAAATACGCGTGTTATGTACAGGTATGTGTACGACATGGGTACGACAGGAGAACGTAACTGCGCGTTCTATACGGTCGGATGACGCGGTCGAAAAAATAAAATCGTCATCGGTCTCAAATAGTATTTATAAATGCGCATAATAATACGATATTAATTAGCGCAGAGGTCGTTAAATCTATAAGCTGGAAACAGCATTTTTACGATGACCGTATAATATAATAATTGCTGTAGCAGCGGTTAAAAACACGTAGGATAACGTTACGCTCAAAGTGTTGTTCCATATTTTTGAGTAGGTTTTGCAGTCAAAAATATTTCTGTATTGCTTTTAAATTTTTGGTAATTTTTACTAACGACTATTATTTTTATTGTACACATTTATAATTCGGAAACATAATCTATTGATATCATTCTGTTAATTATTCTATAGTCTGCTATATAATTGTTTTTTCTTATCAAATTTTGTTAAAGAACATTTTGTCCGTTGAATTTATTTTAAATAAATTACAAATCGTTAGACCGGTAGAAACGACCAGTAAAAAAAAAAAAATGGTTTCAAATTCATAATATTGTCTATAATATAACCTGTAAGCCTAATTCAAATGAACGTTTACTGTTATGAAGGTACGCTGAAATACGTGGGTATATTATAATTGTATTATAACGAGTAGTTATAACTTTTAATCACAAAATTACACAGGTTTAATTATCCGTTTAAGGACGAATTATTATCTTTCAAACGTGCTCCGATCGATGGATATAGAAAAAGCGAAACACTGAAATCCTTTTTCGAGTTCGTCACTAAATATCATATATCCATTGATTTATTCGCATTTTCGATTTCGTGATCTCGATGATGAAAATAATTTTAATAAATGTTCACTTTACATTTTCGGTACTTAAACTTGTGGTGCAAGACAATAATGCAATATTAATGTGCAAAATCCGATCTCGTATGACCTTCACGGTAATCACTTAATCGATCGATACAACGGAAGTGGAAACAATTTAAGACACCACGTACATAATGTAGAGACAACAGCCTCGCACTGCTTTCGATACCGAACGAAAATATTTAAGATATTTTGACGCAAAACTGTCTATTGAAAATGTGTTCGCGACACCTTTAGGACTATTATGTATAACACATTACAGTCCGAAACGAACACGATGTAAAAACTATTGGATTCGATAGGTAGTCTTATGATCCTTCAAAATATCTGTACCTATTCCATAATACTAGCATGGTGGATGGACGGCGAAGGGGGAAATGTGCAATTTTTATACCGTTCATTTCGATTCTTCCACACGTCGTCGTTTTGTCCATTAAATTGTTTTCTCTCGCCCGTCGTCGGGGCGTGTAGGCGTTTAATTTCATCCGCTGAAATCGCGTTTAACGGGCGTAAGCGTACATAAATCGTTTTCCGAGGATAACGTGCCATGTTTGTGTGTAAAACAAAAGGCACGCGATAAATCGCATATACGTTTTAAAAGCTATTCCGCGAGACAATAATGGGAAAAACAACAAATTGCTTCCCGCGCATCCGGATCATTGGCGGCCGGAGCGCGCGGGTTTCACACGCATCGGTGCACACTGAAATGCCGTCTGTATTACATAATATCGATAAATCGGAGAAGTTCTGCCACGCATGCGTATACATAGTTCACCTATATAATATATTATTTATACGTTTTTGACGTTTTCGTCTGGTTTATTGGTGCCGTGGAATATTGTCGGACGTTTTAAAACGTTTTACCCGTTAGGCCGGACGACCGACGACGTTATATAGTATTATAAATAGTGCCAAGTTATTTTGACATAAATGTACTGAAAACAGTAAATTACACTTGATAAAATGTAAATTTTATTGACTGCTCGATGGTATTTAGTAATAAAACTAATCAAATTAAACTATATACATTTATACGAACGAGCGTAAAATGTCGTAAAAAATCGGACCAAACCCAAGCCCACCCAACCCGTTTGATACATTGGTACATTGAGAAATGTCAGCCATTACGATAAAACTAGACGTATATAAAAAACACTCTACTCGTATTATATTATACACCGCATAAATACGTTGTTTTTATTAAAAATAAGTAAACGGCATAACATTTAAATAAACATCGTATTACATTATCGTTAAAAAATTAAAACCTTTTTTATTTAAGTTTTATAGTTTCTATACGCAATTAAATCTATATGTAGGTACCTATTATAATTCTTCATCGTAAAAAACAAAAACATTTAGTTATGGGAATATGAGATTAAGGCAATGAAAATAAAAACCATTTAGTACCTAATACCATGGACATGGTATTCTAATGAAAACGGCTAATGAGTGTTAGATTATGAGCGAAGCGATGAAGAATATATATGTATGTATAACATTATATTATATTACACTATATAAAGGTATTATGGTTTTAGAATGATTTTTTTTATATATATCTCGAACTGCGGGTAAATCCACTCACCAAAAATTTCATAGATAATATTATAAAGCATCTCATTAGATCAAAACGTGGACAGAAACAGGATTTTGTTTATGGCGATAAATAGGCAGAACAATTATTATTTTTATAATTTTATTCATTTTTAGATTTATAATCAGGTATAATAGACCGCTTGTTATTATTATGAATGGCACGCCATTCATAAATACGCTGCTGGTCACGTATGGTAATTTATTGAAGTGTAATTTTCTCACTGTATAGACTTTCCATCAACGAAAAACTGATAGATACCTGGCACCTGGACTAAAATGATTATTGTTTTATCAATTATCTACTCCTATAATATGTAAAAATCCGACGTAGAGAGCTATCTATAACGTCTACACCACAGTACGAGCCTTTTCGTAAGAATATGAAGTGAAACCTATTATAAATATTACACTTGTCTTATCCAATCATATGGTTATGGATTGTCCCTTGTGTTATATGACTTATGTTCAATATTTGACTAGCATACTATAATCTATTTTATTTTAGTTTGAAAACTTAAATAAAAAATTTAACCCATAACGTTAGGTTATTTCTAGTCAAAAGAATACCAGTAGAATATTATCTTGGTATTCATAATATATTAATATAATATCTAAAAGTGAAAATTTGCAGCAAACTATTGTGTGTTAACGTCAAAAATATGTATTTACGATTTGCAAAGTTTGTTACTTCTATAGTTCTATACAAAAATATTAACAGATTATATATATTTTTTTTATATATAAACTTGTATGATTTTCTGTTCTCAGAATTCTCATGAGTACGACCAACGGGAGGATCACTGATACTCGCGGAACCATCAGTATTTCATTGGATACATTTGCCCCACAACCACATTGCTAACATAATCCGAGCGGTTTTGGTATCAAAACGAAAGTTTGCAACGACTGAAAACGAAAATTTGAGCATCGGGAAAAAACGTACATGAACCAATCAAAACTCGTCATTGTAACTTGTACCTATATAATATGGTGTTATAATATTCGTCGTGATTATGGATCTGAGCATGGTTTGATTAAAATTCGAAAACTTGTAAAAGTGCCTTGAAAACAGTTCAATGACGCACTTAAAACTATCGACTGTCTATTTATTTTATATCTGTGAATACAATCTGTGAACAGTACTGACCTACATGACCTAATTGATCCGATTCGATGTAAAAATAAAAACACTAAACTGAACGATGTTACATATGAAATGATATTATTATTACCATCGAAACGCGACTGGACGACGATGTCGGTTATAAAATAGAAAATAAAATAAAAAGTTCACAAAATTATAGTCTCGTCATAATATGGAGACTTGATTAGATGCCAGCCGACTATATAATATAATAATACTGTATATAGGTACGCAATATATATATTGGTACGGCCGTCAAGTCGAATCAACGCCAGTTGTATTTGCGTTTCGTTCAACCCCGAAGTCGCATACACGCGCTTGTAACCACTATGGGTTATAAGATTGTTATTATATATTATCATCATTATTACTATCACCGTTACGATTTACAATGATTATTGCCGGAACACCGACGACGGTGACATTGTGTTGTCGGATGGCTATAGTTAGTTGGTGCGTAGGACGACGGGAGGAAAAAAAAATTATACATGTATATAATATGATACCTACCGGTGTAATTATACCTGTACCGATAGAGCCGCCGATAAATTCGTATGGAAATCGATAACGACAAGAAACGTGGTGGCGACGGTCGTGGGACTGAGAATATAAGGCTATGTGATGACGTGCGGTGTGAAGTCCCGTGTATAATACAAACAGTTCAATATTTATCATTTATTATTGCTGTATGTACATGTATACTGTTATTAAAAAATTAGTGCTCCAGAGACTTCACCTTTTATAATAATAATAATATGCATTGGTATTATTTAATAGCTGTGAACAATGGACGAACAGCGCTTTTAGAACATAGTCATTATGTTATACATATCCTACACTATATAGTATTATACATATTATATTGTATCGATCAGTGGTGTGCGCAGAATTCGTTTATGCTGGGGGGATTACCATAAGTATGAATACAATTTTTTTTATACAATTCTATTTTTACATTAAATTTTGTTCTTAAGGTTAGAGGTAACCCCTAACCCCCTCCTCCCACGTCAGTACATCACTTGTATCGATGGTGGTCAATAAATAAAAATCCGACAAAATTAAACGACATTTTTTTATGCAACATTAATGTAAATTTTATTGCAGTACGAGCTAATATTACTATTATTTATTATTATTATTTTTTTAATTATTACTCATTTTATTATTTTTTTTTAAACATTAAATGTATACGGGTTCAAATAAATCGTACTTTGTAATATTATACACTCGAGTGCGGGTTCATGTACTCGAGCGTAATGTCGTTAATACAAATTCAACTTTGCGCGCCCATGCACATAAATCAATATCTGAGGTTTATCATCATATTATTCGATATTTTTCAGGTTTTTGGAAAAAAATAAATAAAAATCTTGCTTTATTTAAATGGCTATTAACTTACCAACTGTATAATATGTATTATTCATTAAACGTGGCTCGCGGTGAAGTATTTGATTAATGGTCAGAGATTCGCGTTTTCGAGTAAAAACGGAACGCGTGATTCCAGACACGAATATTGTGAAACACTGTAGTCCCGGGAACTGTCGACACCTGCACGAAACTGTGCGTTATTCTTTCAACTTGTCGGTACTATAATATACGCAAACTACCTACTACATAAACTCATATTTCTACATATAATTTTTGATACCAAATTAATTGTTCTCTACACTCAACCATGATAAAAATAAAGCCATGCGCAATTTAGGTTTCATCAAACGTACTTATAGTTATTTTTCAGATCCTACTCGTTCTCTGAAAATACTCTATTGGTTCCATGTTCGTTCCACCTTGGTATACACGTTCGTGAAGTTGGCCCACCCAAGTTACGCAATCTTTTTCAAAACCATGCCAATATTTTGCAAGTTATTTACCATTTAGTTTGGTCAAGTAATACATGAAAACAAAATAATACGTTCGATTCAATCAAAAAAAAAATAATGTTTACGATTTATATTATTTGAATTCAATTTTCATACACCACCCCATACTTCATACGATATTGTTTTAGATTTTCTTAATATTACTCCACTCGATAACCGTCGTTCATTCTTACACTCAAATTATTAAAAAAAAAATTTGTAAATTGACTGTACAAAAATACTATTCTTAATTTTTTTTACAATAAATACCCTGAATACGAGAAACTCCTTGCAATTTTATCCAATTTCTTCTAACAAAAATTATATATACCAAAAACCTATACCGAGTCTCTGATTGTCACGGATTTTTTATTTGGACAATCCGTCACTATTTATCCGAATGAATCTTGTGTCATATACACGTATACGTGTGATCGTACACGCTATACGTTCCCAATTTATTACGCGCACAAATACCGCGCCGATTACACATGCGCCTGAGGTCTCCGCCATTACCTTTATTTTACGATGGCTCAAATCTGAGATACGCTTCGGAATCGCGGTACAACATTGCTTAACGCTCGGCATGGAGAGAAGATTAAAAATGGACGAAAATATTATTTACTTACCATATTATTATTTTATTTATTGCACATTGTTATTTATTTAGTTGTTAAAACTACGCACCAGAAGAAACAATTTTTATTCTATAATTATTATAACATAATCATTGTTTTTTTTTTTTTTTTTTTAATTATGAAACTATTAAATTAAAAATTATTGTATTATTTTTAAAACATCAATGTTAGCTTGGTGGGCTGGCAATAAAAGCTTGAAGGGCCGTAATAGGTTCTCGGTTTCTCGCTAACCAAGATCTCCACCCCTGGTATACGTATACGTCATTAATACGTGCGCAGTATAACGCATTTGTATTATAATAGTTGTTGTGCGTCGTATCGGAAAAACAGGCTCTGTACGAAGTTTCGGGTTCCGACGAGAGAATAAAATATAAATAGAAGGGCCATATGAGAAAAAAAAAAATCTATAATAGGTATGTATACGCTATTACGAAACGTCGACGGCCGCCTTGGAAGTTGGAGTCGCACGCGTTTATGGGGCAGCAATTAATGTTTATAGCACCGGCCCGTATAAAAATGGAAGAAAGTGAAAATATCAATAATGTGTCATCTCGATCGCGCGCGCGCCGGATCGGTCGCTTTTGTATATGGCTTACAGACCGCTCGGCCACCACCGCCATCGCCACGTATTACCATTTTTATTGTTGTTATTTTCGGAAGTCGACCTGAATACGCGCAAAAGTGGATCTATAAAACGAAGTGCGCACGCGGTATACGAATATTATGTGTAAGACGGTGTGTCCATAAAGTAATACAGAAGAGAGTGGAGCTGCGGCAACGCACGTCTCGGCGACCACATAATGCATGATAAAAATATATAAAATAAGATTCGTCTGTCGATCGTGAAATCGTATCGTCGTAATACTGCGCAGGCGATTAAATCATCATCATGTTGTACAGTACTTGTATAGTATAAATGGTCGTCGAATCTGTTTTTTTTTTTTTCGAATTTTTTTCCTGATCACTGCCAATACTACAGCAAATTATTTTCACTGCAGTCCGCAAGTGTCTGCTGCATCCGAATACGTCCGTAGTATATGGCGGAGGGTATAGACGGTTAAACGCGGGCTCTGCGGCCAAAAATCTTGATCGTTGGCGTGCGTAGACTTCTTTATTTCACAGGCGCGATATTCATATAAATTATACCTATATAACTAAACGCTTAACATAAACTTTTCAATAATTACTTACTTAAATATTTTTGATATTTTTTTTTCCACAAATAACCTGTATATAATATTGAAAATATATTTCAACAATCAACACATTTACGTGTGGAAATATAGTTCATACTTTGTATTATTATCACTCATTTATAATATTTTGTAGAAATTTAACTTTAAAATTGTCTAGTACTCGGTCAAAATGATGATGTAAAACCCAAAAACCAAAAAAATTCTGTGGCAGACACCAGTGGCTAGGTGTAATCATATAACCTCCTATCTAACCTCCTCGCTTTGGAAATGGGTAGTTTACATTTCCATCAAAACCATCGAAGTCTTTCTATATATATATATATATATATATATATATATATATATATATATATATTCGTATATTATGACGTGAATAAGTGAATAAGTTCGTTCAAACAATGTGTATAATTTTAACCTTCCCCATTTATAGGCATACGCTTTATATTAGACGAAAGTCAAACATTGATACAAGGTGAGGTTCGTCACGAATTTAGTGTTAAATGTTTGATCTTAACTGGACTGATTTTTTTATCTGCGTTGATATTACGATTAAAATAGATTTTGATGAGGTAAAATATCATAATTAAATTTTCGAATTGCCAATTTCATATAACCCAAATCGTGGCTGCGTCGGTGCAAATTTAGTTTAATCATAAAAATTAAATTACAACGCGTAGTTTGCAATATTGAACGTTTGCATCTGAGGTTATAGATATATATATAAGTATATAATATTAGTAATGATTCTACTTATAATGTTTGTTATTTTTCGACTATTTATACCCAGTGGTTAGGGCAATTGGTCAACGGCGCATTTTTGACGTTTTCTATAGGTACTGAATAATTTGTGTTTTGGACAAAGACACGGACATACGCTGATAATGATAGAAAACATAATACTTTAATTCGATATTTACATTCGGACATTGTACGCCGAAACCATAAAATAATATTATCAACCAGTGCACCAAGTGCATTGCACACTTTCTACGATTTTCCGCCGGCACGTTGTTTTTAGATTTTGTATTTTTCGAGAACAAAACGTGTTAAAACAATACACATTACTATCGTTCCGTTTCCCGGTACTCGCTCACCGACTTTTGGCGGTAAAAATATCCCAATGGTGTTCGGAAATCTTGACGTTTGATAATATAAATACAATATTTAGTATAATAATATACATAATATATAGGTACTGGTGGCGTACCATATTTTGTCCGGTGGTAATCGGGAACGACAAACGGCGTACGGATATCGCAAGCTTTTTTCCTCTTATTTTACCTTGGCACAATCGGAGTTTTGTATCGCGAAATTAACTGCTTCGGCTTAAAAACAAAGAAAAAAAAAATACCTAAACAGATTATCTGAAACAACGTGCACGCATATAATACGATGTTATATATCTGCTTCTCGCCACCGTTAGTTCGCTCCGCTTGTACACGGCGAAAACGCATGGGCGGCGAAAAAATTACCGTCGGCAGTAGAAGATAAATATTTGTAGTGGACTATTATAAGCCGTCAAGCTCTGTATAAGGATAGATTGAATGATATATGCCATGTTGTGAAATTGAAGGCGAAATAATATATTCAATTGTAGGATAAGACCCTTTATAGAACGCATAATAGTTCCTATAACATAAATATACATATAATTATATACTGTAGCAGTATCGTGAAGTACTGAAGTGTAATACATATTTTCAAATTACAAGTGTAAAGATAAAAAGGAAAAGAAATACAAATTTTTTTTAATCTATTTATACTCACAAAAGTCAGTTTTTATGTATCATTGTAATTTAGTTGTGGTTTTTGACCGTTTTAAAGACTAGTGTATACCAATAATATTATGAAGAAATAATAAAGTTCATCAGGTGCAGTATTAGCCAAAGATTTGCATTTGCATTTTACAGTGCGTTTGATCGCCGTCAATTCTGCGTGTTTATATAAATATTATGAATATTCATACTTACGACCGATAAGTTGGTCATTGCCACAGTAAAATATATGTACTCAACTACCGATTTTATGCAGCCGTTTAACTTCACTACACCCCACGGGATATTCCCCAGTATTTCGATGTTCAAACACATTATTTTATGTTAATAATAATAATAAGAACATGAAAATTGTATAAATGCTGTAGATGTATTTCAATAAATCAAATTCGATTTTAAATTCAAATGTACTCGTAGTACACCAATATTTCTATACACATAAATTAACAAAAGTAAATAAAAATATATCGGAAAAAATTAATGGTCCAACTGGTCCAACCAAATCCAAACGCACATTATTTTATACTGATTATACTTTATAATACTGATTCGGACGGACATCCAAATCAGCGGATATTATACAATATTAATTAATATACCAATACACTTACTTATTATGTTACGTGATGATCTGAACAAAAAAAAAATTAATATTACATTATCAACGCAAATGAGTGTATTATGAGGAGTTTACATGCGGCGTGCCTATACTGTATACAGTACAGTAATTGACAAGTAAAATAACTGACCTTTGGACAAGAAGGGGAGGGAGATGCATACGTGTTTCATACAACGTTTAAACTGTTCACACGAGATGCTTCTGCTGTATCTTATATATAACGTAGATCATAATATAATAAATAGTTACCGATATTAGAACGTGACAATTTTTAAATAAATTAGTCCGCGGGAACCAAAGTATAAGGCAATAAAAAATATGTATATTAAAAAACCGTCGTAAATAGATACATGGACGAGGTGTACCTACATATTATCTAGTTATATAGGTACCCAAATCTCGAGATACGTGCGTAATATAGGTACTAATGTATATATATCGTATAAAAAACCTTAACATAAAAAGTCACTATACACTAAGAAGTAATAACCGATCCCATGACGTGTATTAGTTTTTTGCTGAGTTAGCATACGTATGTACTGCGGTATTTACATAGTTAGATTTGTGGTCAGCCTGTATAATAATCATAGTATATTCGAGAAACGATAGGAGGCATCGATCGTTTTTATTATACATAAATAGAAAATAATCTTATCCTATCTACTTATATCTAAAATGTATATCACTAGCTACGACTTTCCATGGAATAAGATTTAACTGCAATCGTTATATATTATTCGAATAAATCCGATGTGACGGGAACAAAGTGAATTAATAAGCGAAAAAAGAAATTTTATATCGGGAGAAGGTAGGGGAAGGGAATTAAGTCCTGATGATTTTTATGACTGTATGTATTCAATTGTTTCCTTCTAAACAAATATAATCGATTTTAATTTCGGCTAAAATGTAAAAATCTATTTTATCGTTACACAGATATGTTAGGTTAGAATAAGCTACATGGAAGCGATACTCGTATTATGCTCATTATGAAAAATTAGGTTTCAGAGATTTTTCTATATATAACTAAGAGTTTCTATTACCATAAAAACAAATAATAATAAATATTAGGTACCTACTTACATAACAAAATATATTTGTTGTTATGCGTGTACTAAATATTAAATTTTCCATGGTACTTGATGCAGCAAAAAGTGACTTTTTTTAATCAATAGGTCCTATAGGATGGTAAATATATTCACCACCCGCAACGCTTGGCATAAATAATAAATATCCAAAGAGGGTAAGTATAATATGTCATGTACATGATGTAGCGGACTTTTCTGGAGTACTTATTTATTACCCTTATCACACAATATTTTATTTCTTCACATTTTTAAAATTATTATTTAATAGTCTAATGAATAATAATCTGCAATACAATGGAAAACTGAAATGTTTTATTTAAACAATGCGATTATTAATTTGGTTAATTAATTCAATTTGCGATTATTTTTTTTTATGTTTTTCATAAGAAATACGAGTAATTATTCAGTTACAATATAATGTGGCATTTAAAATTTGATAGCAAGCACATTAAATGTGCAATTAAATTTTACTTATTTAGTAAGCCCATACACATTTTTGAAAATGTTACAGTTAAGGATTTATTAGTGTCATCACTCAGTACTCACCAGAGCTGTATTTAGATTAGTTGCTGCCATAGACCTATTAATTAAAGTATATAGTTATGGTATAGTATATTTAGTTAATAGTTCCATGGTTGCTACACTAGGCCCTTTTAAATTCTCTTCAGAAAAATATCACGAGATCACTGATTTTGTAAATCGTCATGTCTCCGAATGATAACGACGATAACATTTCAATGCCACTTCCCTGTATGTTTTGCATTACGTAACATTAACAAATTATGTTTGACCAATAAGTCAAACTCATGATTTATAATGTAACTTTCATGTCAAATGCTTCTTAAAATGTATCACCCCTCAGAATTCACCGCCCTTTGCTTGGGCGTAAATCCGGCCATATTTAGTGTCGCATTTAAAGCAGAGACATATAAAACACGACAACCCAAAATCAATGTAACACTAATGGTCGATAATATATAAATAATATTAATACTATTCTGAGGTTCAGTACTGCGCGTGAGTAGATAGAAATAGGGAGTTCTGTAACCTTAGCTGCGACCTGCAACCCACAGTTGAATTTTGTTTTCTTTCGCCGCCCGATCGGTCACGTAACCTATTTATATTTTACCCCTACTCAATGACAATTCGTATTAGTCCCGCTCATAGGTAATACCACTCACCCTTATATTTCCCCTCGACTATATTTATATTCAAAATTATGACACAAAAATCATTGCTGGTAATATACATGTGAGGAGAAGTTTAAGGGGAGGGTATATGTGGTGGGTTATACATTGTTGTATATTACTAGCAATGATTTGTACGTATCAAATATGATATGAACGAGACTCGTACAACTTGTTCAGTAGTCATAGAGATCGGGCGGCGAAGGAAAAAAATATACGGCTGTGGGCTGTGGGCTACGGGCTGCGGCTGTGGTTGCAGAACTCCCTATTTTTATGTATTCGCGTGATTTAAATTACACCGCAGGTTGTGAAGGATATAAAAATAGATATAGCTTAGAATTCCGTCCTATATTATGTTTACTGCACTATAGTTTGCAATGAATTAGCGGTTGACTGTTAAGGGATGAATAACGTGATCGTCATTTCCCGGTGGTGATAGATTTTGGTGGACTTTTCGCCATCTCGGAATGATACCTATTTATTCGTGTCTATTACACACAGTTTTTATGTACACATTATACCTAAGTTAATCGGAAACGATCAAAACGGCGGCGGTGACGACGCCGACGACGCGGCTCGTCGAACAGCCTCTGCTAGCCGTCGTGCACTATTTATCCGCAAGGTCGGCGGTAATAACAATAATAATAATAATAATGATAATAATAATTACACGGTTGCACGGTGCTTTAGTTGCGTTTCACGTGTGCGTGCTCGAGCTCAATAACGGGCACGATGACGGAATTAAACGTACTCGCAATACACACACGCACGCGCGCGCGCGCGCGCGCACACACACACACACACACACACACACACACACACACACACACACACACGCACACACACACACGCGCACGCACACATACTCATACGCACACATACACGCATGGACGTGCGCACAATTTCGTGTTAACTATAATACCCCACGATTTATATCTGATATACATGTAATAACTAGGTAATGAATATTCATATTCGATCGAACCTCTGTTTAACAAAGCTTGGTACGCATCGAATTTTTTTACGGAACGATGAGATTATAGGAAATATTTCTTCTCGACGAATTTAACGAATCACTATGTAGCAAAATGATGTAAATACGCATGCGTTTTTAAACTTACAAAAACGTATAGCGAAACAGAGTTTCGGACACATGAAACAAGCGGCTTTCGACATACTTTGCAGCGGATTTCAGCTATCATACTGGTAAAAATGTGTGTTATGTAAATGGAAAGAATTGTATTCCTTTAAACGATACTTGTATGTCACTATCCACGGAACCAGCCTACATTTCAGTGGTTATCTTCGCGTGACGATGACTCTCGCGGAGCAGTTGGTCTGAAAGCCCGCAATATTACATACATCATTTTTAACGAGAATACTGCATGCGTAAATAGCTGACCTTTGAAAAGATCATGTCGAGAAAGAAAAACTGCAGAGATTTGCTGCAGTACGATTTATTGAAATCGATTTCTATTATGATATTATATTATGTACGTACGACCGGGATGCGAGCACACGCACCGCGGATGTCGTGACTTCCTCGTCGTTGCACTTCGAAGATGGTGCAATGCGATGCACTCGGGATATTGTTATAATAATATGCACCCTTCGTATTGCTGCATTTTTCATGACGCCACTGCGATATAATAATAATAATAATAATAATAATAATAATAGTACCAATCCATCGTGGTCGGTCCAATAAAATACTGTGCTAGTGTAACACGCGTATACGCCCAATACCGTAAAACCGACGATATTATATATCATGTAATATTATGCGTATTTGTGAACGTGGATAAAATAATAAGCGACTTTTCTCTGGAATAAACCGACCGCTGTTGATGTTTCCCCAGCATTTTCCTCTTCGCCCTTACTCCCCGCCCACATACGACGCGCACTTTGCATCGTCTGCAGTCGGCTTGACGCCGTATCCGTTTTCCTATGCACCGTATAAGCAATACGTATTGCAATATCACGTCTTTTCGTTGGAGGCCATATTGACATTCTATCCGAATAGTCTGCACGCTCGTCGAGTGAAAATCAACTGTACACACAATATGCAACGTTGTTTTCCTATTATAACAACCATATTTGGTTATAATAATGTATTTAGTGAATTCTGTGTGAATACTTTAATAAATGCAGCTCGAATGGTTTATGATACTGTATAATATATATATATATATAATACTATTTTGACTATATGATATTACTATGAATTTACTAAAAATCACGACTATAATAATTAAATAATTGTTAGCGAAACTTACTGTACATATTTTACTCGTTATTGTGTAATGTGCATTAAGACATACTATTATAATATTACATCCATGTAGATGACTAGCGATCGACGACATGTCGATATGTATGTCGTTTTGGCTCTACAATAAAAAATTTAATTCAGCTCCAAAAAAGTAATTTTATCGCTTGCAAAATCATCAGTTATCTCAAATTCGTCAACCACTTGATGTCGAATCGAAATAATTTTTGCTTATGCTGTTGCTAAACCGTGTTTCGCCGATTTTATAACTGAACCATATAATAATTTACTATATATATTAACTATATATAATATATAAAACGGTAAATCGGTTACATTATGAAATCTTCTTTTCGATTTTTGACGAATCCGTCTGTGCGTACAAGGTTGCGTTACCGTGAGACTAATAACTCTGTCGTTAAAATACCGTTGCGTGTTTGCTGTAAAAAAAAAAAAAAAAAATCGAGCGGAAAAAAAAACACGAGACTATTGAACGGAAAATATGCAATCGTCGTCTGGCCGCCGCTATACAACAGCCCGCACTTTAAGCGACGCAGTGCACTTTGTATTATTGCATTTTCTACTACTGCAATAAACGTCATATTATATTATTGCACATACTCATAGTTGCAGTCGTATAGAACTGCATGGCTGCAGTAGTTTGTATACACTCACGGATGCACGCGTCCATACGATTTTACTGTTTTCCGTATACGAACGTATAGAACACGCGCTCTTTTGTCCATAATATATACATTGGACGTACCGTTTTTGTACGAACATAATTTTTCTACCACACGATATAACATAATATTTAATATTATGACTATGCTACTGAGTTTATGTACACGTTATTTTGTGTGAACCTGAAGACGTCGCCGCTTTGTCGCGGTATAAAACACAGCGAATAGAAGAGCGGTGTATACGTATACGTATTTTATTGTTGCTCAAGTGCGGTATGCGCTCTACCGAATTGGAACGAGGCTATAATATTATTATATACGTACACGGTGTTTTTATGATTGTTATTGTGATTATTGACTGCCCGTGATAGGTAAAAAATACGTAGCATTTTTATTACATATATAATCATACACAGAAAAATTAAAAAAAAAAAACAAGGTACTATATTAACACGTTTAAAATCTAAATTTCTGTTTTTTATTTTTATTTTTTTTTCATTTGTATCATCATTTTTATAACAATTCCTTAAATTGACTAATATATACAATTCGTTTTTACACATACATATAATAATATAGATAACGGAGGGGAAAAGAAATAAAGTGAAATAAAATTAAAATTACAATAAGTACTTATTACACATGATAATTTATACCATAC
Organism: Chaitophorus viminalis; assembly: GCA_025469195.1. Lineage (NCBI taxonomy): Eukaryota > Metazoa > Arthropoda > Insecta > Hemiptera > Aphididae > Chaitophorus > Chaitophorus viminalis. The sequence continues at coordinate 51,972 of JAIPRK010001253.1, forward strand.
TATCTAAACATAATGAGAATAATAATATAGATAATATTAAAATATATAGTTGTATTGTACACGTAAAATACCATACTATTATAATGAACATATCGCTATTACTGGCCGAATCCCTTGAACTATTTTAAGAGAAAAAAGAAAAAAATAATAATAATTATAACAACACAATATTCATATATTTACACCGCAAACGGCATTATAATATACGATAATACGGATAGAACTCAATACTGTCGCAAAAATAATGATAATCATAATAATATATAGTATAATCGGCTGCTTGTTCGCGCCGTGCCTATAGCGAAGAAGGAAGACACCTACAGCGAAAATGCAATGGACCCGGTTCCCATCATATTGTAATCATATCTCGTATTGAAGTCAAAACATTTATATTATAATCTCGTTGACAATATACGAAAATACGAAAAAAAAACCCGCGTTCGCCTACACATCGATTTATATGTACACATATATCAACGGTCTCGTGTGCACATGCAATGTGATATAATATTACAAATACAAATATATAATATAATACGTAGGTACCAATATATATATACACCTAATAATAATAATGAAAATAATAATAATACAAGTAATAATAATAATATTAAAAAATACAATGATAATAATAATTCTATAATGAAACATATTATAATGGGTATACTATGCCGTTTGTTTTTTTATTCCGTTTCGAAAAACGAATAGAAAAAAAAAAAAAAAAAATTAAAATGGAATTAAAACAAAAATAAATGACTGCATATTGTTGTTGATGACCATCACGTAAACGTAAAGATTAACATTATATAATTTAATACGGGCAATAAATTACTGGTGTGGGCCCGGGCTGCGGCCATATACGTGCGCTATATATTATAATATGCGCCGTCGTCGCGAAGACAGCCGCCCACCGGTATTGTTACGGCGTGTGTGACAAAACTCCTATTGTTTTTGACGCGGCGGCGTGACTTGCCCACCGAGCTGCGGCTGCCGGTCTCGTTGTCCGAGATCCTCTTCGGTCGTATTATTATCCTTTTCGTCACCGAGGCGTACCGTTTCCCGCCCGCCCCGAATGGTGTACATTGGCACGCACCCGAAACGAGCGGCGGCAATCGGGGAGAATACAAAATAATATTATATCGTCTCTATATAGTTTTCTCGTGGCCGAGCGTGGTATATCGTTTCGATTGCGTTTATCTTTTTGCTATATTCTTTTTCGTTTCCGGGTTTTCTTCTTTTTTTTTTTTTTTTCGTTTTTTGTTTTTACAATGACTAGGACGAAGTCAAAAAATCAAAAAAAAAAATAATAATAATAATAATAATAAAATAAATTGAGTTTTTACGCTTTTTGCCGTATTATACACCATATGATATCACGACGGCGTAACGCGTATGACGTTCACAGTGTTGCGTGTACATATTATAATATAATTATTATTATAAATAATACTATTATTATTATTATTATTATTACTACTGCGGTGTGCATTGGTGACGTAGAACGTAATAATATTATCGAATAAATGTGCGATGGTACATTAATACACGGTGTCAGTCGAACGACACTTCTACCGTCCGTTTGGTCAGGTCCAGCGGCGAGGGCGGCAGCGCGGTGGCCGTGGCCGCGGACTCGAGATCGTCGGAGCACGCGGAGTGCCGACCGCCGGCCGACTGCGGCGCGGCGGGCGGCGGCGACCGGTTGTACTTGGCCGCGGTGGTCTTCAGCGACAGGTCGATGGGGTACTCCTGTTCAACGGCCACGCCACCGGGCGCCGGGCTGGACAGCAGCAGATCACCGCCCGCGGCCGTGCGACCGGCCGCGACGGCCGCGTGCCAACCAGCCGCGGCCATGGTGAGCGCGAGACCGGGCCCGCCTCCACCAAACGGGGTGAGCCCGGGCCGGGTGACGGACAGCGGGTAGTAGGGCGAGTGGAAACCGGAAATGGGTGGTGACGAGCCGACGGTGGCCGACGACGGGCTGGCCGACAGCCGAACACGTTTGGCGTCCGCCGAGCCGATGGACGAGGCCGGAGACGAGGACAGCCGAGTGCCGCCCACGGTGTACGGTGGGCTGTGGTGCCGGAGCACGGGGCTGGCCACCTTGCGACGATGGCCGCCACCGTTGTTGTCCTCGTCATCGGGCATGGACGAGCCACCCGAGTCGTCGGAAGCGGACATCCGACGACGGCGCCGGCGTCCACCCTTAGGCGAGCGATCGTGTTCGTCTTCGTTGTTGTTGTCGTCGTCGTCCTCGTCATCACCGCCACGGCCACCGCAATCGTCATCGTCTTCGTCGTCGTAACGGTGATGCCGCCGATGGTGGTCTGGCCCGTTACCGATGTTGTTGTTGTTATTGTTGTTGCTGTTGTTGTTGTTGTTGTTGTGGTGGTGGTGGCTGTGGCGGCTCCGGTGGTGATGGTGAGCGCCGATCATGGCGTCGGCGGCACGTCGCCGGCAGGACGCGTCGTCCTGGACCGCGGCCGTCATCAGAGCCGCGGCGGCCCCGTAACCGTTGAGCCGGGCCTGCAGGAACTTTTCGGTGGTCAGGAAGTGGTGGCCGGGATGTACCAGGCCGGCGGGGTACAAGGGCGAGCCGCCGCCGAACGCGGCCAGCGACGGTGGAGGTGGCTGGTGGTGGTGCTGCTGGTGGTGTGGCGAGTGCCGGCTGCTGCCATTGTGGTGTTGGTGGTGCTGTTGCTGCTGCTGCGGGTGGTGTCCGACGGCTGCCGCGGCCGCTGCGGCGTTCTGGTCCTGCAGCAGGCAGTGGATCTTGAACCAGTTGGACCGGCGGCCGTAGCGTGAGCCGCTCTTAGACATGCCCACCAATAGACATTTGCGCAGCCTGCATGCCTTGCACGACGTCCGGTTCTTTTTATTGATCACGCACTCGCCGTTGTTCTTGCATTCCGATATCGAGCTCAGGTTGTTGTAGGTCCGTCCGAAAAACGACTGAAACACATAAATCGAATTGACGCGTGTTAATTATAAAGATAAAATGACACATTATTGTTATGAGAATTGGTATAACAGTCTATTGCAGGGAGGTGGTTCCCAAACTTTTTGTGGCACGTCCCATTTTAAAAAAAATTCAAATTTTGATGACCCATAATAGTAACAATGATCATTTATTTTTTAAAGTTTCATGGATCAGTTTAAAAATTAATGAACACATTTTCAAAAAAAAAAAAAAGGTCTTATTTTGTATAATTTATTACTGTAGGTATGGATGAAACTATATTACATTATTTGTGATAAAAAAAAAAAAAAACTTATATTAACTATGATATAAGTTTATATTTAAGAGTTAACTAATTAATTTAGTTTAAGAATATAATATATAACTATATATTCATATTAAATTGTTTGGAAAATAAATGATGAAACTGCGTTAAACAAAATATGATCTTTTTGATCAAATTAAATCGACAAAGAACATTCGTGGACAGACATATTTATCCATCGAAAACTATAGATAAGAATACGTTTTAAAATTGTATTTGAATTTACTTTTTAGTTAAATAATGATAACTATAATCAGTATAATCATTATACATTTTTAAAATTATACCTTATGTTATGCTTTTAATGTTTACTGAAGTTAAATAAGTATATTTTATCAAAGTTAACTGTCTATAAAATGTAAACTTATTCGTGGTACTTTCAATATAGACTTAAATAGAAAAAAAAATGTGTCGTTACTAAAATACTACCTACTATAACTTATAGTCGTTAGTCCACATTACATATTATAATTGGTTTTTCGTAAACGATAGCCGCGGAGAACGAAACACGCACACGCGCACGTGGCACCCTATATATAATGCATGAATGAGTGTAACACAAATACACGCAGTCACATGTATATATATATATATATATATACCTTCCTCGTGTACAGTACGCATTATCATCGTGTGTATGTATAATACTATATAATATGAATATCTACAGATATTTGTACTCGTTTTGACCGGAAAGTAATAATGGGTAATATAATATGTAATATACGCGATCGAGGCGTGTCCGTCGTGGCTCCAAGCTATATGAGTTCGCTCCACAACAGATATACATTGCTGACATTATTCCCACGACTACGTGTATATATATATATATATATATGTACACACATATACATGTATTATAATAATTTTGTAATATTATTATTATTTCGACCGACGGCCAACGTTATTAAAAACGATAGATCACACGGTCGATATTGTGTGTGTGTGCGTGCGTGTGTGCGTTTCTTCGTGCGCCAAAACGATATCGCGCATAAGCGTGCTCGGAAACTCGAACCGGCTGACCCGTGATAAGGATCTAATGACTAATGAGTCATACATACGAATCATAAGTCTCTGTTTGTGTGTTTGAATCGGAAATTAATCATAAATCTTCGTACACCGCGATATCCAATGAATGAAAATTGTGTATATGCTATAGTATATATGTATTCATTATAAACCACGCTTAAACATAGGAGTGCACGGCGTGGATCGATGACCGGACGTGCGGTTCGCGTATAAATACTACAACAAATATGTATAATATATCACGCACGGTTTTGGACGATAACGGCAATATAAAGTGGCCGGAAATGAGCACGTGCGCACATTATTCGGTTATTTGACGATCGTCGTCATCGAGGTTTCGTTGTCGTATACCACGCATATACCACAGTTACCATGTACCGTATTTTTGTCACATAATGCTGTAGTATTTGTAGCGGCGGTGATCGGGAGGTGTAAAATAGTATGATGTTTATATACGTAAAACAATTTGAGGATACATATACTATGTATTGTATATGGTCTTAACAGAAGTTATAAACTATTATAACCTAAATGAATTCACTAGATGACTTTAACGCACGCTGCGATATCGGATTTATACCCACGATTTGAAGAGCTTAATATTATATAGGTGCCCGGATTCGGCATTGAAACCGTTTGGGAGTAGATTAGCGTATTAGATACTGAACATATTTATAAGTATATATAGTCCGAATGGTTATTTGTGAGGAAAAAACTACTTAACGCTAGATATTCCTGTATATTTTTCTTGTAAATATAATACATTATTATATACTCGATTTTATAAAAATATGTAGCATTAAACAAAGACATTTATTGCTGATTGTTAAAAATTGTCAAACAAACGATTAGAAAGTACAGTGTACCAAACGAAGAGGAAAATATGTGTACGAAATGTGTGAAAGTTGACCGTTCAAAACATGTAATTTCTCGACTTTTTTTTCGAAATACTCAGTATTTTATATTATATATACATGTTACATATTTGGCCGTAGTAATATACACGCAATAAACATATATATTTGTAATTAGTATATTTTTATTCCATTTGTATAATGATAATGGTGTTTCGTTTATTTTACGCTGATCAATCATATATATGCATATATGGTCATGATATTTAGCAGTCCCTGACCACCCGAAAAGCTGCAGAACCTGCTCAAAGTAGTTTTAAAAAAAAAATTGTGTCTCACACGCGTGTACGTTTCCGAGAACGCGATAGATATAGATACTGCAACCGTCGCGTTATCACTTCATTCAACTTGCAGGACTTTAAGTAATCGGCAACACGTTCCGGGAAGAACAAAATATATACTCGGCGTTTATATATAAATGATTGATGTCAACGCATTTATAAAAATATATACGTAGATCAATAGAATGGTAAATAATTCATACTTTATATGTGGCAAAAACGCTTTGATTATGCTATGAATATTTATAGGTGAGACAAACCCGTATAATATATTTTAATCTTTATTATATATCGTATATGCAGTTTGTCCGTGTGCTCTAACTTACTCGTATTATAATCGCACTTAATAATTGATAATCTTCGCTACGTATACGTATATGCGTATAGTAGTACCTATTTAGTAATAACTATAGTAGCGATACATAAATACATAATAAATAAAGGTGTGCCATTTATGTGGTTACGAAAAATGATAATTTCCGAAGACCATAATGTACTCGGTGTATGCATAAAGTACTTTGGGGATCGTGCGCTTATCTGTATCAGTACAAAACGAAATGAAAAATTACATATATTATATAAAAAGCCACGGTAAAAGTTTACTGCAGCTCCGTGATTATTCATTTTTTTTTAACACTCTTGGGCACAATAGTAGAATCACTCCGAAAGTTTTACGTGATTAGTTTTCAGATTGAAAATACAGATTCAAAACCCTTGAAGTTGTAGTCACATCGGAAATTGTATGCAAGTGAATAATAACTAAAGTATATATAAAATTGTTATACTACATTACTTTGTGTATTTTTTAAATTATTTGATATAAAACGAATAGGCCTTATTTTATTTATGTTATTGAAAATGTTGTTCTCTGGTCGTTTCACGACCGATGTATATTAAAAGTGTGAAACGCGTTGCAAAATCGAATGTGTATCTGCGGTTTTTAAACTCGTACAAATATTTGCTCGACAGTGATTATGAAGCAAAAACGGCTGTTCAATTTCACGCTATCGACGCGTTTACATATATACAGTATGGATTGGGGTTTTTCCAAGAATCTTTCGCGGAGATCGAATGAGAGACAAAGAGAAGTTGCAAGATGTGAGTCGACGATGACGCGACAACGGTGCCGCGTACACTCCTTTTGCACATAAAAGCAATTTGTAAATAATGGTGAATTAGTTATAGGTCTTAAAGAGCAAATGATAGAGAGAGAGAGAGAGAGAGACAGAGAGAGAGAGAATAAGATACTGCGCAGATAGATAATGTATATATTATTATACATATACGGGTAGGTTATAATAAAATACGAGCACGCGCGAGTTTCGTTTCATTTATATTTTTTCATACCATTCATTATTATTATTATTTTCAATCGGTTTGACATTTGTCTCACGTATGTATGTATATGTATAGAAGAACACTCACATATACACACGAGATGTAGGCGAAGATGCCGCATTCCGCGTCGACCTGACCGCACCACAACTGGACCATCACCGATGAAACAACCGGTATATACGCACGCGCATATAAAGACGCTCGCGCAGTTGACATTTTATTATTATTATTGTTGTTAATTTATTTTTTTCTTCTCATACATTTTTCCCTACTCCTCTTTTTGGTTCGCATATGTGTGTATACCTATTATCTGGATGGAAAAAAAAATAAAAATAGAAAGTCCCCTGGCCCGGCTCTCGTGATAATAATGTTACATTGGTCAAATAAATCGTGTCACGAAATTAACTCGATCGTATAATATTATAATGTGTACATATAGTATATATACCATCTACCTGTACCTATATAATATGCATTCGTGTATATTACCTACACTATATCTAGATGTGTGTATACATGCGTGCGAATTATATATTATTATATGCTCGTACATGTGAGCGTTATCTAACATTCGCCGTCGCCGCCGCATCTTCCATAATGTAATATATTAATACGTTTATGTATTATGAGTATAGGTGCACACACGCGTTCAATAGACCGGCGCGGAGGGCAGCGAGAGGGGAAATTAGAGAGACGAGCACATATTTTTGTCCGGCGGGTATTACGTAAACGTCTCGACCGAAATAATCATAATAATATTATCGAAGTGTTATTGTGCAATTATTATACGCGTGTTATACGTACGTACAATATTATACGCGTATACGACATATATGTGTTTACTAAACGGGACTTATGACGCGTGTGCTCCGTTGACGTGGTCGCGGACGGCCATTTTGTAGAAAAGGCGTTCGCGCGCAATCCCGTATAATATCCCACTATCATTTTTTTTCTTTTACTTTTCCACAAATCCATATACCTAATATTATCAATTTCGCATAACCTACTCGTATATTATATGGTTCCGCGTGTGTACTGTGGTAAAAATCGTAACACATCACATACTTAGATTCTTACATTCTTAGAGAAGAAATCTACTATTATAATATAAAATATACTGTCACGTGTTCATTAAACACCAATATGTCAATGAAACGTTGATATTCATTGTATATCGTGCTATAATTATACGTTTATAATTATAATAAACATAATTGCATTTTCCTCGTCGGCACGTCAAAATATGTACGAGTACATGTGAACGTGGTGACAACTGCAGTTGTTGCAGTATTTGCGCGCGCATAACATTCCACCGCTTATTATATGGCACTACACACACGCATTCATACTGATTTTCGTTAATAGTCGCATTGTAGATAACGAAGACGATGAACATTTTCAGTGCATCGGAATTATAACGATTTGTAAAACGCTTACCTATTACGTATACACGTTCTAGTGCATCGCGCGCGCATTGCAGTGGAACAGTGCATCTCGATTTACCACGGACTGCAGTGGGAAATAATCGTTGTGAAAGAAGACAAAGTGAGTGTGTGTGTGTGTGTGTGTGTGTGTGTGTGTGTGTGTAAATAATAAAAAGAAAAAGAGAGGTGTACGATGAAAGAGCAAATAGAGTTTCGTAATTATTATTATACGTATAGTATACATTTATACTTTATGTACTACAACACATTATCGTTTTGTACGCAGTACGAAAATACTCGATAACGGCAGTATAGAGTGAGTGGGTAGGTATATGAGAGGTATATAATCCCGTATTATTATATATTAATATGTACTTTCTTCTTTTTTACATTTGTATCGAATTCGAAGAAGCGCTGCTGCAGTTAATAATATTATTATAGTATTAGTTTCATTTTGAAAGTCAATACCGGTCGCCGGGCGGCGGAAAAATATAACGTCATCGTCACGATAGTAAAAAACTTGTTCGCATTATATTATACACACGCTGGAAAATTATGTCACTACCCGTGTTTGTGTGTGTACTGCGCATAGTATTACTGTCATAGAGTATACGATTGCTGCGGAGACCGCGCATTTTTAAATGATAAAAATACACATTATTATTATTATGTCCAGCCATGTTAACACGAGCAACTACTATTATCATAAACGTTATTGTTGTACATAATTAATGAATAAATAGGTATATTAAAATATAATATGCGCATTGAAGAGCAAACGGATTTACCGCGATTTATAGGTTTGGTTGGGATAGGGTATAGGTTTATGGTTGGAGTTAATCGAACCGTCCTAATGAGAAATCTTAACCTTTAACGGATGTCACACATTTTCCCCAGGGAAATCGTACAATCGATGCACTTTTGGCTGGTACATGCGAATCGTGTAAAAAGCTCGGTAATTTTTATAAAGTAGCAACTGTCTAAGAACATAAAATATTGTCGTAGGTACTCACTTTGCAGCCTTCGCATGTAAAAGCTCCGAAATGGAAACCGGCGGCTGGCTCTCCACAAACTTTACACTGTTGGTTCATCTATAACAAAAAAATAAATAAATAAAAATAAAAAATATGCTAAACGGTTATGTAATATAATATATATTATATAGGCGTATATCATTATACATCGCGTCATCTGCCGCTTTACCGGAGGATTATCCTCAAACGAATATATAATTTTTAAATATAATATAAATGTACATACATATCTGTATTCCTGGACAATGTACTAATATAAATGTTTTATGCTAAACGGATTCGGTCAAGGAAATCTAGTAATAATAATATATTACATATCGGGATGGCACGCATTATCATAATATATTTGTGTTATTGTTGTTGTTATACGCTTTATCCGCGCGTACACATATTATTATGTATAAATAAATGGGGTATGTATGTGTAAACTACGGCATCTGTATTTTATATGTATAAATAAGTATAGACATATTATTGTGCGCATAGAGTAGCGTTTTATCCAAATCACAAATTATAATACACAATCTTGTTTTGCGCAGCAGCTCGTCTTCGACATTTCGCGCGTTCACAGAGGACAAATCGTTCTCGATATTTCATACGTGTATTACATAAGCACGTGTACGCGAGTATTAAAATAATATAATATCGTATCGTCTCCTACACAAGGCCCCCACATCGCATTAAAGGTAGATTTTACGTCTCAGTCACCATATATATATAAATATATATATATATATATATATATAATGTATGCTCTATCTCAATATATTCTAAAAGAGCAATAATTTTTTGTCACATCGACTAATTGAGATTAATATCGTCCACAAGAATGGTGCACGTTCCCGCGTACTAGCAGTAGGTATAATACTAGTGCGTACACATTATACTAACATATTATTTTTCATTTCAAAATTGGTCTCCGTATACCTACACGCTTGTTAAAATATCATAATAAGTATAATAGTGTTTTTTATTTTCCGAGTGCCGTGTTTTTACGTTTAAGACGATGCTTTGTATATAAATATATATATATATATATATATATATATTGTGCGCGCGTACAAATATAATAATTAATATAGCGTTTTTAATTATTGAACTACAAGTGTGTGATGTTCGTGTGCGTGTACGTTTGTGTGCGTGCGTGCACGCATGTATGTGCGTGTGTGTATGTGTTTACGCGCGCGCAATTGCTCGGAGTCACGAAATAATTAGGTATTATTATATTTTAGAGCTACCGCCGCTGCGGCTCGGCAGAGCTACTACTCTACTACCTTAATCTAACAACAACCTTCCGTTTAAACACGTCGATTGTGCACACTGTAACACATATGTATTTATTACCTACCCGCCGACTGTCGGTCGTTCTCGTGAAAATCCGCTCAGTCATCGTTGGCGGTAAATATATTTATAAGTTGTACAACGCGCACTATTATACTACTATACACGCTGTACATTATAATAATATAATAATGTATTATCATATGTACACATGCACGCGGGGACAAGCTCTCGTTATTATAGCGCACCGTCTTCACGGGTATCGGACGATTTTTTCCCGCGACAACTCACTTCGCCGTCGTTGTCATTTATTGATACTCGCACGGTTAGGATTTACCGCTTTTCGAAGAGGCGTACATCGTATAATATTGTTTATTATGTACAGGCACTATACATACAAGTACGCCACCTATATAATATCGTTATGGCGAGAGTTCGGGTTTCGGGTTCGATTTTGTCGCGGTCTTGGTTGGCCGAAGCGTCGTGGTCTTTTGATTTTTTTTTTTTTTTAGATTTATCCACTCGCGATTATAGTCACCGCGGTCAGTTAATTAAATTTTATACTATCGCGCGTGAATGTTTGTATAATATATTATATACGTATAACCGTCTCCTATAACCAATATCTTGGTATACCTATCTGATCGGCAACATCTGCAGTGTATATAATATACGCGCACGCACTACTACTGTTGCTGTTGCTGCGACAGAGGGCGTAGGCGATATCGTGGGTCGTTGAAGTCTCTGAGGATTTTATTTTCTCGCGCTCTCTCTCTGTGGCGGGTTCGAACGACACGCACAGGCCCACCCAAGATAGTGCTCTCGAGACGCTACCGGAATGGAAGACTCTTCGGGACGTTGATATACATAAATTGTGTTGAATAAACGGTCGTCATCGTTGATCGCTATCGAGTGTGTATTTATAACAAGTTATACATACATAAATACGCGCGCGACCGACCACAGCGGTAAAGCATGTAGTCGGAATGGATGACGCATACTACAGGATTAAATATTATTACTGTAATACGCCACGATGTATACAGGCTGATGCTTTTATAACCCGGACCTAGGTAGTATATATATGCGGTGTGTACTGACAAAAGTAATAATATAGCCGTGGATCAAAGAGCGGAACATAATTTATAAAATAGTCGTAGATGAAAAAAAAAAAATGTTTCTATATTTCTATTGGAGTCTTCCTTCGTTGCAGTTTCGCAGTAACATCGAAATCGCTCTAATTTACATATACGTATACGTATACAACAAGACGTCTAACCACATTAAAATGAAACTTAATATTATGTGCGTTTACGAATTCGTTTTCGTCCTTAATCGAAAAAATAATTGCTGCGGACAGTTTTAAAAACGAAATGTTCGAATAAGAGTTTCTTGGAAATCGTTACGAATTTCATTAATTCTATCTATTATCGTATACTATGATGCATTGAAATTAACTATAAAGCGGCACGAGTGATTTTCAAAGCTTCTCGTATATAAGATCTATTTCATATAAATGTATAGATATATAGGTACATATATACATTTATGTAATGATGCGCGTTTATCGCGGGGACAGTGCATTTTTATATCACAATATGTATTATATTATATAAAACCCCATTATTTAAAAAAAGATGACACTATCCGCGACCGGTTTCGTGTCGGTTGCACGATTTGGCCGGCTTCCTAATTCAGAAGCGGGCTTATACGATATGTACATATATAAATATTATATACATGTACAAACGCCCGACTGCTGTTGCTGCTGCCACGACAACTTCTTCGCTATCGCGTCGAGTGTCTTCTGCTATATATATGTGTATGTGTGTGTGTGTGTGTGTGTGTGTGTGTATAAAATACATACGGCGGCAGCGCGGTGGTCCAAGGAGATACATATTATTATATTATTAATCGCTCACTCGCGCGCACATACAATACATATTATAATATAATATATATATATATATATATACGTACGATTATATGTTGGCGGATGTATCATTTATAGTAGATCAATTTATTACTTATTTGGCCGCGTGTGCGTTTTTCCTATGAAATCGACTCTGCGATTTTTTATTTTTATTTTTTTTTACATAACGCCACAAACCGCGGGCCACACACGAGCCGCGTACACGTACCTACATGCTCGTATACGAATACCGTGTATGGTGCAGCTGCAGCGGTCATGGGCATGGAGATCGGATCGAACAGATAAATCCGTAGTTGCACCGAATAACCTATAGCGCATCACATCGTGTTCTATATAATAATAATAAATACTGTACGCATACGACGTTTCTCACGCAGTGAACAAATACCCAGTTTTACGTGTGTTACTATATGTACACTTGTATGTCACTTTGTTCCAAAAATCGATTAAAATATGGGAAAACAGCTAGTGCAATATTCTTAGTTCTGCGCATCAGTATCCGTGCGTATGAGGGTGCGAACAACTGTTTATGATATTATTAATGTAAGAGTCGTTATTTTGTCGAAACCGGAACGAAACGAAGATTAATATTTCAATAATATTAAACCTATGATAGAAAAAAATAATTAAATTAATAATACTACAATATATGATACATATTACGTGAGTGAAATCGCAAAGATGTGCATCAAATTATAATTTTATTGAATTGCATATTGTATTGTACAAAATTACGGGAAAACACTGATACGAAAGCGTTCTGCAGTGGTCTTTTGCTTTTTTTTTTATTCAAACGTTTTAAAACAGTACATGTTGTGAAAAAGTGAGAGTTGACAAATTTTAAGAGCACACAATCCCGACAACCCAAACCTGTAATGTCAAACTCGTTACACGTCTTGATATAATATATTAAACGTCTCGAAGTCCCCTTCTATTCGTGCTTATCAATAATCAGCTGCCATCCGATTGTTATTATACCTATAAGGTATATTCGCATTTTAACTCGTAAAAACACTCCGCTAGTGCAATACAAAATATGTACTAAACCTATATCAGCATACATACGTAGGTACATACATACGTGTACAAAGCGTATACAAAGTGTGTAATAAATAATGTGAATCGCGGCGGCAATCGTTGGCCAATGATCGGATGATGATAATATTATTATATTATTGCACAACGCGGGCCGAAAGCTTACGCTGACCGAGTCGCCTCCTCTCCTGCAGTATATTATTTAAACACTGCGGCGGCGGTGGTTTTATCATTACCATATAATGTAACACGTACGGTGTATATATTATTATATTATAATAAATATCATATACAGTATATAATATGTATATATGCGCTCGCGGTTTGGCAACAGACCAAACGGTTTTCTCGAACGACAGCTGCCGAAACTTAATCAAAGTCATCCGCGTAATCCCCCGGAACAATATTAACTCGCTCCTTCTCGTTCTCTCTCCTTGTAACATTATTCACTCACTCACTCCATGCGTCCGTCTCGGTCTCTCGTCCCGTACATTATATTATATACCTACTACTGTTTATTTTTTATTTTTTTTCCCCGGCGCACCGCGTCTTTTTGTCATTGACAAATTAACCGTAAATATATACGTAAACGTGTATGGCCCGCGAGAGTTGACCCTATCCTGAGATCCTCAAAACTCTTTTGCCATTGCCACCGCTGTCCCCTATACGTACACGCATTTTATAAGCACCCGATCATCATTAATATTGTAGACGTGTTTTGCGAAACCACTTCAGTCGTCGTCGCTTATAATATACATTCTTCATTCTTCTTCTTTGGTATTATTATTATTTTCGAGTGTGAAAGGGATGCGTGTCGCCCGTCTATTGTTCTTCGACGCGTATATATATATATATATATATACACATATGGTAGTAACACGAACCATATTATTATTATTGTTGTTATTTCATATATATATATATATGTATAGAAAAAATAAAATAAAAAATGATGGTACTCGAACGTGCAAAGGATGTGTGTGCGTGTTGTGTGTGTAGTGAGTGTATAAACAATCTGTCACCGCGTGGCAACGGCACGGCGGCGGTGGCGGCGATGACGAGAAGAAAATGCAAATAGGAATAAAGTGTCGCCGCCACGCCGTTGCCATCGCCGGCCAGTCTCTTCGGCTCTTATTATTATTATCCTTTAAGCGCCCGTGACCGGTAAGAACGTTATTCTTGTGAACATACAGTACGGATATTATTATATAATATACGAGCGCATATTATTATTAGTGTTGTTGTTATCGCCTCGAAAACCGTTATTCGTGCATGATGCGCGTACACACACACGTATTGTACCTAGGTATATAGTATGATGTATAATATACTCCTATGTGTATTATATATGCGTGTACCATAAGATCCATACGGGTTTGTTTGTTTTGTTCGTCCATTAACACACTCGAGTGTCGTCCATGCCGCATCGCACACGAACCATACGACATATACGAAGATAAACCATGATCGGAATAAAAATGAAAAAAAAAAAAAGATTTGAAAAAGCTCATAGTACGACGAAAAAAAATTCATTGGTAGGACCGTTATTTTGTACCTTTATACGTGATATTATATATTATACGACACTAGTGATACCACGCTGCGAAACGCACGATCTCGTTTACATGCATATAGTTACGATGATTTAAAGCACATGCTCCCCTCACTATATTGAGGTTAAATTATAATATTTGAGAGTTCTACTAAAGTCCCACATACTGATTCGGTTTTTACGTCATCATTTTCTATACATTACAGGTTCCTTTTTTTATATGACACCATGAACTACCATTGGTTATATTAATTTTTTAAGAAAATGTATTTGTTGAACATATTGAAGTACAACAATTGAATGTCAAGTTAGTATAGTGAATATTATAGTATAATTATATATTTATTATTATAAGCTTTTATACAGATATAGCACGCAAAATATCAGCACATTTCAAACCTAAATAATATATAACTGATCTAAATCATTCAATTATTAGTTATCAAAATATCCAACAAATAAATCAGCTTTAAAATATTATTACATATTTTTCTAATCTGGATTAATAAAATCTTTAACTATCATAATACCGATTGTCAAACGTTAGAACCTCAAGAAATGTATGATCTCAGCTTAAAACTAGCAAAAATCTATCCGCACTACATTGTTAGAACTTATATAATAATAAAATATTTATTGTAAATAATATTATATCTACTATTATTGCTTATAGGATATAGAGCTATACATATTCAAGGATAGACCAAATCAGCGTTTTTTCTCTCAAAATATAAAAAGTAATTTGAGAATTTTTTTATTATTTTCATTACGTTGTTTTCTTATCGATTTTGTCTTGAACCGCACGCGTTTTTTGCGCTTCAAAAAAATATTTTAACGGTGGCAGTGGCAGTGGCGGCGCCGGAGGTGACAATGTCGGTTTTTGGTATATTCCGAGAATCTATCATAATCTGAGTTTTCACTCGAATCGGTCATTACTCGTATAACGTATTATAATATTACCATGTATATATGGCACATATTATCGTATATCTGACATACACACAGAGAATAGCCGTTAATAATGATTTGTCAAATCGAGTACACGGCGGCGCTCTCACATTATAATAATACAAAATATATCCCGCGTTGCAGTGCATATTGCGATTTCATCTCTGCAATCCGAGTAGCAAACAGACGTCGACGTATGCGTGTGAATAATATTATACAATATTATAATATAAGCATATCCCGCGTACGGCGACGGATCAATCATATGTAATAATAGTAATACAGCGTTTTATTTTTTTATTTATTTTTGTACTATATATATATATATAAACAAACGAAATCGGCGATAATATGACTAAGCGCGTTTGGCGACCGAATCGATTATCTGTTGGGCACACGCGTTATTATATTATATCATATTATTAAAATACGAGATGATTTTCCTGCGAGCAAAAAATAAAAATGAAATAAAAATAACGGTATACGCGTTTTGTCGCGTATTGTGACAGCGTCGCCGTCTGATTGTAAAAACTGCATCGTTGTCGTCGAGATGCGAGACGATCGTCGAAATCGGTTCCGTTTGACGATGATCGATGATGCGATGTCGCGCGTTTACGCGGATCATTCGCGAATGTTTTTGGGGAAAAAAAAAATCCCTTTTCGGATTATATAATATATACGATGAATGGTAGACCTATACGCGTTATTATACACACACAGGATAAACGGTTTTGAAGTCGTATGAAAAGGATGTATTATTATTATATCTGTAACAAGGCGGCGGATTATGTGTGCTGTATAGAATCAGAAGTGTATTATTCGTCTGCATCATTAGGCGCTGCGCGGGGCGCACAATGGCCGCGGATAGCGCGTTTGGATTTCCGTCAAAACGGTAGCTCCGGCCGGTGTACCTACACATTTATAATGTATAACAGTTTTAAGAATGAGGATACGCGCGTGTGTGTGTTTATGAGAAAAAAAATGATTCGTATATACCGCGAAACGCTTTGCTCGGTGATTAATGATTTGTGAGATGTGTATTTTGTTCTCCTTTTTGGGGGTCGCGCCGCACCGAGACCGTCTACCGTGTCGCATTTAAATTAGACACCTCGAGATATAAATGGATATAACGTTTCAAAACATATTTAGGGTAAGTGCGCGCTCAGGACGTGTTTAATATAATATAAGTGGTATAGATACACTATATGTATTTGTAACGCTGTGGGATATATAATATGATGTTATATATATTTACCATAATCGTGGTGCAGCAATGAATTATGCATATTATAATATATAAAGAGTCATAATATTCATTTTTTCGGTTTTATATACTAATTATGACTTTGTAACTCAAGTAATATCATCATTTTTACACTGTTGTTTTAACAAATAACCAGTATAGTTAAAATTAAAATGTACTTAATAAAACATATTTTTAATCGTATAATATTAATACCTTATATTATGCCATATACGCTTCGTTTGAGTTTAAATAATTTGTAAATTTATATCATACTGCAAAATACATTGCTCGTCTGCCCCGAATGATTTGAAAAACAATTATAATTATTAATTATTTACAAATATTATGTATTGTTGAAGCAGCTAAATCATATTTTATAAAATCCAGAGACTGCGATTAAAGATAAAAGGAACATCAACAGAGGTCGTTAAATACATGTATTATTCGATTACCATTTTATAATTAACTTTTGAAACTTTTGTGTACACTATAAACCTAAAGCTTATTGTATAGTTATTAATTACTAAACATGACTATATATATACAAAATTAATTTTGTTCGTCAACTAATACTTTTCTATATTTAAGTATAACGGCTATCAAAGAACAAGACCAATGTCGGTTACCGCAGTAGACGGTATAATATAATATACCTCCTTATGCATGTACACATTTTTATATTATGTGTGTATGAAGAAAATGCTGATGTCGCCGCCGCCGCCGACGACGACTACGACCATCTATATGGCAGCAGATAACATCGGAACGCGCACATTATATTTAACACGACGAAAGGATCATGTTGTTATTTTTTTTTCTTCCAACCATTCCAACAAAAAATCACCACGCACCGTTGACGTCGGATAAAATATGAATAAGGAAAAAAATAAATTTCGAGATTAAAAACAAAATAAATGGAAAAAAATATACAGTATGAAATCCCGACTAAAATTGTTGCATGTCTTAGATTATAAATAGATATAATTATATTAATAGCCCGCGCTTTACGGTATGTACTATATACTCATGTACCTACACGTGCTAACAACGTTGTCGCTAATTCTTGTCTCTTGTATTTTTTTTTTTGCGACCACAAATCACAAAAAACAAAAACACAAATTACTAAATAAACGGACAACATTTTTTCTTATCCGTAGCTATAATGCAGCATACACGATCCACATCATGTGTGTGTGTGTGTGTGTGTGTGTGTGTGTATGTGTGTGTGCGTGTGTGCGTGTGCACGCGCGCGTGTGTTGGGCGTTGGTATACCACGCGCGCGCTCGTACTCTCCGATCGCATATACCTATATATATATTATAACGAGTGCGTGGTTTTTTCCCCGTGTAAAAACTTCATTGTAGAAAAATAAATAAATACAAACGTATATATAATATATAATATACTATTTATATGTATATATGCACATAATATGACACAATACGCACCGAAAGCAAACTAGAGGACGTTCCCGGGGAAACAATGCCGTTCTGATGGTCTACATAAAACAAGCCTGTTAATGAAACTTGCCTATTGTGCCAACAACCATATCAATGGAGCATTGTGATTACATATATAGTTTACGAACGTATATATATATATATATACCTATATGTATACCTATATATATATAGGTATACTGCATATGATCGCATACGACCGTACCGTTTATGCAAATCAGTGGTTTATTTTTTTAAACGACTCGAAAATAATGAAACACAGCTTGTTTGTCTGAATCTAAGTACACACGCATACACACTAAATATATATATATATATATATATATATATATATGTGTATATAGTGCACGCATAGTATAATATATATTATGTAGTATGGTTTCATATGTATATACATACATACATATATACATACATTCATATATATATATAACACACACGTCACACACGAGCATGTTGTGCGCTAAAGAATATAATGTGCAGTATATACTATATATAACATATACGTATACCATCGTATACTGTACATATAATGTACTATATTAGTATATTACTCTCATTGATTTATTTTTTTTTCCTCGTCCGTGACTATGTAATTTTCGTTCATTATTATTGGGAAATTAAAAAAAAAAACCTACATAGGTATATTATATATTATATATTATGCACGTACGTACGTGCATATAGTTTACATATGTACTCGGTAAAACTGGTTATTTCGCTCCGACGACGTCCGGAAAAAAACCGAATATGCGATTGTATTATAAGTTATGCAATTTTATTTTTATTTTTTTTTCGCGATTTTATTTATTTTTTTACACACTTTATTCGCTCATCGCGGATCATCACCAATGTGGGTCACCTTGAAACACACTAAACAACTTGAACTACTAAAACTATAAGACTACTACAACAATTACTATATATTATACACTACTACTGCCACCACCCTCACCAACGTAGCAGATTCCGCTATATATGTACCACGGTTGCGGTATATGGATACATATATATCTATATATAGGTGGACGGCACGGCAAAAAGTGGGTGTGATAGTGTCGGGGCCTAATGGTCGAATATCGTGATGTCCATTAGCGAGTAATTGTGAAATATCCGGTATTCATTAGACTCGACCATTATTATTATTATCATTATTATTATTAGAGTGTATGTATACGCTACACATAAATTTTTTTTCCACTTATATATTCCATTGTCGGCTGCTCCTCTTTCGGCGGTGGCAATGCATGCGCAATCTCTCTTCCGCGTCCACTGCTGCTGCAGTATATATATATCATCAAATTTTATTATGATGGACCACTTTCATCGGCGAATGAAGAATAAAGTAAAATAAATGAAACAGATTATTAAATGTAAATCGCGTATGAATATATCAAATAAAAAAAAAATATCAAGGTTTAACACTATATAATAGAGCATATAACCAAAACGCAGGTATACCTATATATAGGTACCTATAATGTAAATCTATATACTGACAACTGTATTATATAGATACAATACAATTCGGTTCACTCATAATGATGATTTTAACGAACTTTTTTCGAACACTTTATATAGGACCCGTCGCGTGTGACGTGGCTAACGAGCAAAGAAAAATAAATAAATTCAATTGTTCTCCTCATCGACTCATTTAGTATAGATACGGTTTAAATTCGTACGCGATACTTATATAAACATAATCCAATGGATACACGTTGATTTTAATTTATATAACTGCTCGTTGTCGTTACACGTAAAATACAAATCGATATGAATAATAATTCGTAAGTCATACCTATATTATATATATTATATATAATACAGTTATATATATGACGCGTTTATGAGATACATATTTCAAGTATTTTTAAACATTGCGCTGACGTTTAAAAATATAACAGTGACAACGCTTTTTAGTTTTTCTCATGCGGACTTCAGTGCATTTTTTTTTATGATGTAATATGATAGTGCAGTAGTATAGTATTTTAAAATACTATAAATGTCACGAAATCAACGATTTTATTTTATTTTTTTGATTTAATAAAATGACACGGTTGATTTAATGATGTAGCAATCGTATTTATGCTAATACAATAATTAGTTTCATCTTAGTAGGTACTGAGCCAACAAATTACCATTATACATACCGAAATAAATGTAAAATGTATATATACATATATATACGCTGAACCATGGGAAATATTGTGTCGACTACAGATGTTACAGCAACAACCGACAAGGTTTTAATTAAGACTGTCCACAGTAAAATGTTTACACTGTAATTTTCAATTCAACATACGAGTATTATACTATAATATATATATATATATATATATACTTATAATATGTATAATACTTATATAAATTGCCTTTATTTGTGTTTATTTTACAAATGACCTTAAAATTATAGAAAATACGTTATACATTGTGAACGCCTGCATGTATAGCCATCCGAATTATATTAAAATCCGTCTCTTAATTTAGAATTTTTTTTTCAGCAGTATTGTTGTTTTTGAGTATGGATTTAATATTAATACTATGAACTTTCATATAGTTTATATATTTTCATATAGTAGTAAGTTATAGTGTGGATGTAGTGTATATAGGTATCAAATTGTTGATAAATTAATATTTCTGCTAGTGAGATCCGATTATTATTTTGTTATTACTATTCCGACTGCATAAATAAAGTGGACATAATATTAAACATTTTGTTCCAATTAGAGTAATTAAAATCTGCAAGACATCACGGAGAAAGTTGAGGTAGAAACCTCACACGAAGAGTCCCGGTCGACCACCCGATTCTGGAGTTAGGGGACGGGATATTTAATACTCTATAATTTAATAAATTATTAATTAATAATGGATGTGTTTATTCTGCACAGGTATACCTATATTAAATATACTCGTTTATACGATTTTATATGTATGTATATGTATATATATAGGAATTATGCGTTTTCGTTTTAAACCGATTAATCGATGATCGAGCGTGGGCGTGTACGAATATATGCTATACCCACCGCCTAGGTCGCGTTTCTCGGGTCGTGCTCGATGCGAACGCAACGCAGGTTATAACTAAATTAATTAAAAAAAAAAAAACATATATATTAATATAATCATTATTATTACCGCTATCGAGCCTATGAATCGATATATTGTTATTAGTATATTACTTTCCGGACATAGAAAAAAAAAAAGGTATAGAAAAAACACTTTACGCCCATTCCGTGTTCACACAGATTTTTCGTGACCCATTCGCCCACACCATCATCCCAGCGATAATTTATATACATTTCCGATGATTCCGTTCTAATCGTTGCAAAATAATAAACCAATTACAATAATGTAGACCAATTTTATGTCTGAATCATAACTTTTTTTATTCTCGTAATAGGATGATATTATAAAGTCGAATGCTTGCTATTATAAAAACTACGTATATTATACATATTATGGAGACTTTAATGACAATAAATCAAACGTCATTTATTTTTCGGAGATCCTTTATAGATTAGTATATGTACCTACACGAATCGGTTTAATATTAATTTGATGACATTTTACGACTTGAATTAAAAAAAATAATAATAACTGTATAGTAATGATTCAAACTCAACTTATGCACACTGTAGTATAACTATAGGTATACACCTATAAATAAATTATATATATATATATAGGTATAGATAAGTTTATGTATGTGTGTGAGCATAATATAGAGCGACTAACGTATAGTGGATCGAGTTTATTTCTTAAGACAACATTATAGATTATATATATGTAATTCAAACTGACATACAAAATATACTACCACAGAATTTTAAGTCCACGTATGAAAAAAAACATCTCTAATGTAATTAGTTTTATTGAGATGGACGATAAAAATCTGATTAACATACTTGTTCAGGCGTTGAAGTCTCCTACACGGATATAGTTCTCGATTACCATAAATAATACACTATAATTGTGTAGATAAATCATTTTATCAAGAGTGCTATGTATTTATATAAATATATACATAAGAATAATAAAAACCTAGGGTTGGATAAAAAATGAATATTTTAACTCGGGTTATTTAATTATTATTTCATACAAAAATCGGTCAATAGTTCATGGAGTTATAGAAACAGCAGGTACAGTGTAAAGACAATAATAATTGGATTTTGTACTTACGTTTTAATCTTGAAACGAAGTGTTATCAGCGATCATATCCAAACGGGATTTTCTGGGACGTCGTCCTTATATTTTCTCGTCGCACAGCGTTCAGAACATGGTGCGGGACTCGTTCATGACGGTGTCGCACAGATTATCGAATAAAAAATTAAAAAATGTAACTTTTTGTCGATCAAAAAAAATTGCTAATAGCTTATTGCTGTTGCAGCGTTGACAACGACCGGAGGGACGAAAAAAACTTGTATAAAGACAATTATAGTGTGTAAATATGAGTGCTTAAAACGATAAAACCAAAAAAATTAAAAATTTAAAAATTAACAAACCTCGCGGTGTCGCGCGGAACGTTGTTCACGGGATGATAATAATATTAATTATTATTATCGTGTTGACGGAAAACAAAAAAAATTAAAATTAATGATCGTTTTCGCGACGACGGCTTCGAGTGTCAAACTAAACGGTGGACCGCGGATGGCGCAGGCACGTTGATGCGCGGTGCGCGACGGAAAAACGCTAACTGTCCGGTGCGCCTGCCGGTTCGAACTGGCCGAGCCCGATCGGTCCGGGGGGCCGCGACGTGGTACCACGGTGGGGGTCGGCGGTGGTGGTAGGCACCGGGTGGGCGCGGTCGGAGCGCACCAATCGTCGCGTCGGCCCCACCGCGCGCAACTCGCCCCCTTTTTCCACTCGGCCGCCCGCGCGGTTCACACCTGCTGCAGCACGCGATCGACGACGCCGACGGTGCTCACACATGCGCACCCGAACCTTCCGCGTTCGCACGCACTACACGCGTCTATATCGGGTGTTCTATGTTATATAATATGACGCGTGCACGTACGGATGGTATGGTTTTTCCGGGAAAATTTCCCGTTCTGCTACACGCGCCGCATGCGCAATAAATATAACGTCGCTTTTTTTTTTTCGAGTCATTTGCAGTCGTATTACACCGCGGGTCAGTACAGGTACGAGCAACGAGCTGTAGCTATCATAACTGCTTATATGAATAGACGATGAAAATAATATAATCATATACATTATATTATTATATTTTATTTATACGACAGATTTATACACGCCTATATATTATATATAAGCGGTAAACCGTTTTTATTGCCAATCACGGTTTATATAATATATATGTATTATATAGTTTGTGATTTGGGTATAGCCGTATATATATAGTATATACGTACTCGTATAATAAAAGTAGATTTCTGTGAAAAAAAATATTTTCAAAACATTTACTACCGTTCATCAACATTTAGGTACATGATTCAAAAACATTCAAAAATATATATATTATATTATATAATCGAAATAATCGAATGTAGGTATATAATTTGATACTAATGAAGATTGTTTTAAAATGTGTATTTAATAATATGTACTATTACGCCTATGCAAATAATAATCTTATATCTACTCATTCATACGGTTTTTTTTTTATTCAAACGCAATTATTCCACAGTATATTTATATGTATACCTACATTATATTACTGTAGGTTAGTGTAATATAAAATGCGGTCATCAGTTAATTCTTATATTATTACAATAAATTATACATATTATATACATATATGATTGAAAATCTGTAGAAATTATTAGGTTTTAATCAGTGTACTTTACAAAATAATTTATTTAATTTTGATCAAAATAAAAATATCGGATAGTAAATTTAAAAAGGCACATTGGACCGAATATATACAGTCACATTAAATAAACAATTATATAAACGGCATTTTACCTATATAATATTCTATAATTAATCAAAATACTGAAGTTATAGAAAATAACCGTTCAACTGTTGATACTTATATAGTTGTATACGTAATACAATCAAATTGGGGCAGAAAAAAAATAGTAACTAGGAGGTATACAGTGTTTATGGTACCTATACTACACCAATGCTTATACAAATTGTTTCTGGTGTTCAAGCTAATACTATATGTATGATGTATACCTATATATACGATTATATTATGAGAATCTCTAATGTAATAATACAACAACACCACGTAAATTAGAAAATACAATTTATAAAAATCAAATTCATATGTTAATGCATCATGGTGCCATTTCAAGACTTCAAATAAAATATAAAATTATACAATTATTATAGCTAATAATTAATAGGTATAAACCAAGATGATTTAATTTTCTGAACTATATCTTTGACTTTAGTATTTTACAATAGTAGTTATATTATTTGGAATTTGTCTTTTTCTGCAGTTGTACGGCAGTGTAAAATCTATGTCTATTCTACATTTTTAACATCGCCAAATTAATTTTATAATACATTTTAGTTATAAATTGATAAGAAAATAATTTCTGTAGAAGCCAATTAAATGGGGAGTGAATTTCTAGGAGTCAATTAAAATAATACATCTTTTTAGGTACAAATACGGTCATTCTAGTTTGGGGGCTATTCAATGTCACCAAAACATGGTGTTCCATAAAAAATGCCAATGCTCAATGTAAATGACCAATAGTATACATGATAAGCTGATGTTTATATCTGTTATGATTTGTGCTCATTAAATTAATTTAAATATATTTACAATATGTATACAATGAATACGGTTATTTCTATACATTCTTTCATTCTAAAATACTTGAATTCAAATTTTAATTTTAATAATTTTTATCATAAAAGTATAATCCGTAGTAATTTATTGTACAGGAAAATGTAAAATATATAGATTAAATTTAAAACCAGTATCTATAAATACATATATAATACCCATAGACACAAATCGATGAATCGATTAATACTTGTTTATACTTCCGGCGACTGCGGTATTATTCATATGGTATTACAGCATGATATAATAATATTATTATAACATCATTTATAATTCCACCAAAAGCATAACAGTATTTAAAATACGATTTTTCATAACATACGTACCATAGGCTATAACATAGTATAATATATAAAAAAAATATATATATAATTGGTGAATCCTACATTATACGTTTACGTATATATATATATATATAATGTAGTATATTGATGGTTAAGAATTTATTGTGTACCTATATACCTACAAGTGTATGTATATATAGTAATTAAGCCGACATTTCTTGAAAACGTGAATATATGGTGCTAAACGTCGATGGTATATGGCGTATTTAATATAATATAGGTACCCATGCAGCACTATAAGCGTTAATATTTTTTTTCGAGTTTCCCACGAATTTATCACCAGATTAATTACTTGTATTTATATATATATATATATATATATATATATATATATTCGTACATCCATGGGTTTAGCGAACGAAACATCGAAGAATGTGTCCGGAAAATAATTACATATAGGTATATTTATTATATATAGGTATTAGGTACGTTTGCACATAATCATATATTTATACTACATATACACATATATATTATATGTATACATAGTTTTGTCGATATAATTAGTAACCCAATAATTTCAATAAAAAAAAAAAAATAAAAAAAATAGTAACCCGATCAACCTTAAACCAATTTGGTGAATAATATCGCATACATAGATTATAATTTTATTTATATATAAACGATTATTATTATATAATATCATATGTATGTATTGTTCTAGTACATACGTGCGTGTGTATGTACGTATATATATATATACAAGCATTTTAGTGCAGTCGATTCACTAAACTTATGTGTTTTACATTTAAATCATTACTATATATATTCTTATATAGTATAAACCTAAGTAATAATTACTACTTTGAAATATATACTACGTACGTAATATGATATTTCGTCATCACATACATCATCCTTTATAATATTATAATATTATGAGCTTAGATTATTTATTTTTAATAGAATATGCTCATATCATCCTTACAATATAAATTAATACTATTAATTTTAATTGCTGATATGATTTGTGAAATAAATAACTTATACATAGGTACCTCATCATTTATATATATATAATGTATGTATATGTATTTATTTCGTTGTAAACGTTTTAATCGTACAGAAAACATGATAATACATTTTATGTATTAGGTATTCGTATCATATTTTTACTCGAGTTTGATACGTTCCATCGTATGTACTGTATTATATGCGGTTACTAAATAATAATCATGCTACTTAATTGTAAATAACAATAAATGTGTACACATGAATGTCAAAACGAAGATACGTAAGTTATGTCGAGTAATTATGCAGCGTTTACAACAATGATATATTATAGAGGTACCTACATCAAATGTTTAGGAATATCTGTCATTTATGCATGTATGCTTTTATATATTATATTACATAATATTGTGTATATATATATATATATATATATATATATAAATAAACTACATATTATTATTTTATTCTTAAATGAAAGTCTGTACAAAATAATAGTACATAGTGAAAAAAAAAATTTTACTGCAGTATCACGACATTTGTGATGACTAATGACTATGTGTATACATGTATCGATAAAAAGTACAGGTAAGTATAATTAAAAATGTATATTAAATTCCTGCATTCATATAATAACTGATGTTATACCTACTCAATACTCATAGAGCCATACACTCGTGCAGTATACAATTTATATTTTATACATTATTATACATCGCGTGCTATTAAAATAATAACATTACTCGATCGATAAAAGTTTTCTGTATCGCTACAGTGTTTCTAAATATAATATAATATTATATACCATGTGATGCTTATATATGTATATGCGTATAGGTGTGGTCAGTGCGGAGGTGTAATGAGAAATTATTACTTCGTATATTTGTCGAATGAGCTATATAATGAAGTTATTAAAAATAAAATCATTCAAGAGGTTTGAAAGATTTTTTTATTTATTTTTAACATTATAACTATGAAACTTTTATTCTTTGTCTTTTCGATATTATATCCGTGTATTGAAACTAATTTAATATTTGTACAGTAAAACCTTTTTACAACTGAATCAACATTTTTCCGTTGTAAAGAGTTTTCCGTCTTAGAGAGGTTTATTTCATATATTATTTGCACCGGTACTATAATGACGTTTTCCATTATAAGGAGGATTCCGTTTAATAGAGGGTCCGTTATAGGTAGGTTTTACTGTACATAAATAAAGCCACTGTCGAATAAACTGTAACAACATATTATATTATATTATTATAAATTATAATGCTTTCAACTCTTAATTGTTATTTAATATGTATATATAATAATGCTATAATTTTATTTTAAAATAACTGCTGTCAGCTGACGTTTTAGAATAAGTGCATCTTCTAGATGTATCAGAAGAGGAAACATTACTATTATATACATAGTTCAACAAAGCATTATCAAATTCATATATGAGCATGTTATAGTTTCACAACACTAATGTCGTACTAAAGTGCAGTATAACTATACCTAAATAATATAAATGGATATATACGAGTATGGACGTGTTGAAAGTTACACTAAAACATTAGATGTATGGATTTTATCTTCAATATTGCAGAAAAGCAATTATAAATTGTAATGTGTGTTATTATATACAAATCTTAAATCGAATGTACATTACAATCATTCATTTTTAATTTCTTTTAAATCGTTGGAATATTATAATATTTGTTTATCATCGAGTATAATATATATGTCGCATCCACATAGTGAAACCACTCATTTCATGAACTGGATATCCAGATAGTGAAATTCATCCAGATAGTGAATTTTGACGAAAATACATTATATGGAAATCCATTTCATGAAATGGACAATACCTATATCGTGTACTTTGTGTAATTATTATTTTATTATATAATGGTTCATAAACTATCATTATACATTTATACATATATTATATTTAATTTTTCACGATTGAT